>JAODLL010028530.1:0-23749 GCA_026546735.1 Forbesichthys agassizii | reverse complement strand
GATTTTTTAAATATAGAAATTAATACCGACATTGCAATTTTCATGATCAATATCGCAATATCACATTTGATCAATATTGTGCACCCCTAGTGTGAGCGTGTGCACGGGTGGTGGTGGGGGGGGTTATCAAGAGGAGAAGCTAAAGCGGTACGGGGGAACATGGATCATTCCAATGTTTGCTTTTATCCTAATGCACAGTAGGAGAGCTCTACTGATAGTAGCCACAATAGTGGAAGTGAACATGCATAGTTGTGTCAGCTATACTTGTGTAAACCACTGGTCCATATGCTATGTGTGTCTGTGTAGTCAGTAAAGCACGTGGCTGAAGGCGATAGCTGTGCAATTAATCACATTTTTAATCGTGATTTCATTTTTGGCTCCTAAAAATTACATTTTTTTTAAAGTAAACTCTTATTTTGTCTTGTGTTCTGAATGACCGGTGCATGCTCTGTTTCGCTTTTCGCCCCTCGCAGGGTGAAAGTGAGGTGTTTTCGCTGTTTTATTAGGTGCATTAAATGCAACATCTTCCCAAAATCAATGACGATTCAATAATTATGATTTCAATATTGACCAAAATAATCAGGATTATCATTTTTTCCATAATTGAGCAGCCCTAATCACAGCAGATGTGCATGAGCCAGAACGTGCTCTGGGGGTGCAGAACATCAAAGCCGCCTTGACGAAGCATACAGTGGTAATTTAATTTAGTATCTAACCTTAATTATGTAAAATCAACCTGCTGATGATGTGTGGAATATAAGGCGTTTGTGATTTAACCAACATGCTAGTGAGTGGGCAACCCTGTCTGTGAGTGCGATATTCGTTGAGAAAAAGGCTTATTTTTTAAAAATCTTTTGACATCTGGCATTTAAATGATGATGGAGAGTCATTCAATTTAGCCTCAGTGCTGACATTGTTGAATGGGTGATGTAATTCACATATGCCAGGACTGGTTAGGATGCTGTATGACAGACACAGCCATGCACAATCATGGCCTGAACAGTGTACAGATTTCTGCATCACATCACTCTTAGTACTGGTATGCAGGGTGTTGCATGTGTTTCCACCATTGTGTGTAAATGAAAAACGGTTTCCCGTCCACTCCTGTTAACTGTGACAATGGTGCTATTTTGCTACACCTTATGACCAAGGTGGGTCCTCAATATGTTTTCCCAAAATGGGGCTTCAGCATTCTGTTAAATTTCCGTAAAATTTCACATGCATATTTCCAGTTCTGTGACTATTGGCTGCACATGTTGACTGCTCGCTGAGACCCAGTATGAAGTGATAATGTGTGTGTGCGTGCCTGCTGCTTCTGGGTGTGTGTAGTCTGCAAATGAGCTGCTGTCACAGCAACTAAACAAGGCAAGAACTCGGCATGAGCGAGACGAGCTGTCAGTTAAGCTCAGCAGGCGCTCTGACACACACACGCGTGCATCCAAACTGAAGCACAAAAGCCAGTGTAATTAGTGTCCACCTGGGTCAGCAGTGACTTTCATTATTGTGCCGTGAAAAATGTGTCTTGACAGCGGGGCATCTAGAGGAACAAGCATGTCACCTCTGAAAACAAATGTCGTCATTTGTCTTTTTTAACTTTGAATTGTCCATGACCATGTATATGAACAATTAAGTAAATGCGGAGTAAAACAGATCAACCAATATGCCACAATGATGCTGGTATCACTGAAGCTGCTTTATGAGCTTTCTACATTTTGTGCTGGGAAAGGAATTTCTACTTTTTTGCGGTATCATTTTCTCTTCTCATTTGATGCACTTACCCGCTTCAGAGCACCTGTGGCTACTTGGTAACTCCCGAGGCGCCCCGTTGTATGTTTAAACCTCCTTTTATGAGATGTTAGCAGGGGTCCAGGCCACACATATGGAAGAAATACATCTAATCGTGAAAATTCATAAAGAGACCGTGGGAACGAGACAGACATGTGAACTGTCTGATGGGAAGTGCTGAGAAGATACATAACCACAGTGGGCTAGGAATCTCTAATCTTGCTTCAAAGAGAGAGGTTAGAGAGGGACACTGTACAAACTGCAAAGAACTGCTCCCCAGTCATGCCTGTAATGTAGCGCGATAAGCCAAGCAGCAGACACGGGCTAGACTAGAAGCATGCATCTACAGCTAGGTGATACAGGAACATATAGAGACACATTTACCCTGACTTTCACAGCTTTGAAGCTGAAGGGCAAAACCACCTGCTTGCCCACATAAATTGATAGGCTTGTCTTGTCTATTTATAGCCAGATTCATATTTCTTCGAGATGAAATTTCATCATGCATGCTTTAATCCACTGAATGATACTAACGAAATTTGATGCAGATTGATAGTGGGTGCGAAGGACATCTTCTAATGATTTGTAAATGCAATAAAGTGGTTTAAGGTCTCAAAGTATCACTTTGATAAATGATGTGTGACTGCCATATTAGATGGGTCACATGGATTTCACATTATAACACATTTAAAATGCATTAGGAATTCATATTTCATCTTTTTTTTTCCTATTGTGTTTGTTTCTTGTTTATCTGCAGTTCTGGTGGATATTGGATAATCTTCACTTTAATTTCTTCACCTAAGGCAACTTAGGTAGAGAAAATTACCCATTAGATCAGAGGTGTGGTTAAATGGCATAGTTTTTTAGTGAAATATACTTTTTATTGTCAATATCTAGCTTGTCTATCAATATGCCCACTATGTTTACCTTTGGAGTTAGCCTGAAGGCTTAGCAACACTAGCCAATATCATTGTCATGGCACGTGAGTCAAGGAGTGTTTTTATTCAGGGGGACTGCAGGCCAATTTCATCATTTTGGGAATCTGAAAGTAGGCATGCAGGGCAGATATGTGGTCTGAAAGCTTTTATAGTCTGTAAGAGGAGACACAATCGATTTTGGGGTGGGGTAACTCATACTGTATATAATGGACATCAGCGGGCATAGGCCTGACACGGGTCATGTTGGGGCTCAGAGCATTAAACGTCTGCCAAACCCCTCCAGAAATTAACAGGCCAATTAAAGCCTTTACTCAATACTCAGATGTACTTGAGATGATATTGTTGGCAAGGCCCCTGGAGCAATAGTCAAGTATGAAGTCTCTCTTTTCCCTTGGCTGGCATAATGTAGAGTTTGTAAAACGTTCACTAGGAGGCTAATCAGGCTGGGTGTGAAAGGCCCGGCCGGGAGCATTTACCAACCATCTCGATCCATTTAGCCATTTGTACATCTGTCAATACATTTATGAGCAGGTCAAAATTAATATTCTCTCAATTTTGCGATTCCTTCAGTTCGTTCTCTCTCTCTCTCCCTCCCTCCTTCTGTGTCTGTAGAAGGTTAAGTGGTAAAGTGTACAGTCATTCACTGTTGTCAGGGGTCTGATGTATGAGAAGCCAAATGGAGCGAGCGCTGCTGAAACAGCATACCACACACACTGTCGATATCTACTGTGTTGATTGACAGTAGAATTATATTAGCCTAGGAGCTACACTGTAGGCTTATTGGCTGGCCTCCAGCAAATGGGTGGCTTTAGGGTGTCAGAAGCCTCGTCACCTGGAGGTAGCCATGGGGGAAGATGTGCAGCTGAGACAGAAAAAATGTGTTACAATTAAAACAGGTCTTTTTAGGGAGGAGTGTGGAAAGAAAATGCTAATAATGAATTATTTGATGAAAATAGTGGTAGATGTTTAATGGAGCTGAACATTTTGGAGATGGTTGAATAGTTGTGCCTACTTTTCAATCATCATCTGTTTGTGCCACAGTGGGGAAGCAAGGCATGAATTATTGATCCAGTATAAAGACTTTTCTCCGCCTAAACACTATTTAGCTGTATCCTTATTTGGCCAAGCTCATTTGGCAGTTTTTCAAATATGTTTTTCTCCCCATAGGTTTCACGATTCGGTAGAGATCTTGGACAGATACAAAGTAATACTGCTGATCTAATAGTAAAAGCGACCCATTGACGCCCACCTGTTTGGACGTGTCAGATCACAGATTAGATTTTCTGCAGTCTTTCTCCAGAAGGTCTCTCCTGCGTGCGTGCGTGCGTGCGTGTGTGTGTACTCAGCGCTGGCTGAAAGAAGGCAGCGACAGGGGTTGCATCTGCCAGATGAAACGCACTCGGCCTGGTGCGTTAGGCCCCCCACATCCCCCCCGGCCGCCTTCCTCCCCAATGCTGGCATTCCCCTTTCTATGTGGGAAATGCTTTAACCATGAGCAAGAGTCTCTCTCTCTCTCTCTCTCTCTCTCTCTGGCTGTAGAGCGACATTGCAAGGTATCTCGATGTCAAGAAATGTGGAATTGATCCTTCTGTTTAAATAGTTGACAGATGTTGACCCACACCCCTCTCTTTCTCGCCTGAGAGCTCTACGCCAGGCTCAAACTTGAAGGGAGCGCTCTAGTGTACGGTGTTTATTGTTAATGAAGCCAATCTGTCTCTGCTTCTACACTGGTCATTTATTATACTGGGGCTTCCGTCCGCCGTAAAAACAGAAATGGTTTGGCTGGACTGAGGTGCAAACATTGTCTGCTGGGTATTACTTAAAAGAGGATTGGTTCTGGGGGATTTTATCCATCTACTGAGGGAGACTTCTTCTTGGAAATGAGCGAATGAGAGTGAGAAGGAAGATTTATCATGCAAAATTGGCATGGTTTTTCTATTTATATCGTCAATACTATAGTCCTACAGTACTTAAATTGTTAAGTTGTATTGTCCCAGTAAACTTTTACAGTATATACATGTCAGCTGTCCTAGTGTTTGGGGGGCCTCTACCCCAGACAAAGAGCTGACAGAAATAGGTCAAAGTTTAATGGAGCGTCCTGTCTGAATAAGATGACTGTTAGTGTGGGGTTGATAATGGGGGGTTAAAGTGCTTGGTATCAGGCACCGCCGTCTGTCTACAGGAGCTGTGTGGTTAATTCTGGTTAACCTACTCATTTCTAAAGCATATACGTACTAGGGATGTGACTATACACTTGGGTCACTAGACGAGACAATACACGAGAACGAGACGAGATTTTAACACTATTTCTAAGAGATCTTCAATGACTGGAGAAGTAGTATGTTCTTAAAAATCATTGTCCTTGATTAATAAGATTGATTGAATGGCCATGTGGTTCAAGGCTTTTAGATTGATAGTAAAAAGGAGAAATATGCAAATGAGGATACTAGCCATTACATTTTCTAAAGTAACTGCAGGCTACACTGTATCATTAATAGGCACACCATAGATTAGTAAAATAATATAAATACAGAGCTAGATGCTGTCTATTCTCAATCCAAGTTGTAGCACTAGGGAGGGAGACTTCTTCTTATGTGTAGATTATGAGTGTATGTGACTGGATGCTGGTGAGGGGTAGTGGGCATTTCCAAGGAGAAGTCATTGGGAATAGGTTAGCAGGGGGTTAGCGCAGGGAGAGGGCTAATATATGTTGGCTTGGGGGGGGGGGGGGTCTTGGCTGGAATTATTCCAGATCTTCCTGGGAGTCTTACCGGCTGGACAGAAGTGGAGAGTAGATTCTTATCTGACGAGCACAGAGCAGAAACAATCAGTTCCGATTGATTCTACATCCAAAGTGTTAAGATTACATTGTTTGAGTGTATGCTTTTTAGGGTCATTATCTTGGGTTAAATCCTTACAAATAATATAACACTACCCTCATCCACAATTTGCTGCCAAATTATGTTTTATTCACCTTCACAAATTATTTTCTGGCTGGCCTTTATTTTGTTATATAAGCAAACTTACGTTTACGTAGACGTTATCTATTGTTTGGGTGAGAGAGTCTGTGCTGTCCTTGTTGCAAAGCGCTATGTAAATCACCTAATAGCTCATCTGTTGTCTCTCAAAAGGGCCACCTTTGTCATCTGACCACAGAGCCTTGGTTTGCGCGGTTCTTAAACTCTTCTACGTACGCATGTGTTCTGTGGCAGTCTCCACTGGCTGGAACACAGAAAGCTGGTGAAGAGGAACGTAAATGTTAAGATGTGCAGAGCCACAGAAGAAGTGAACAGCAGATTAAAGAGATGGACGGACAAGGCGATGGTGCGCTTGGTGTTGGGACTGCGATGTGTGTAGGGGGGCGGGGCATGGTGCAATGGTGATATGACGGGAGTGTTATTGCTAGGCAGCGCTGGGAATCGAGGGATTAGCCTCACTTGCATTACTGACTCTTCTTCTTTCAAACACCCCCACCCCAGACACACACACACACACACACACACACACACACACACAACCATGGACCCTTCCCAAATACCCCCCAATAATAATGTTAGCCGTTATAATAACGTTGGCCTCATTACAACTTAAATATTTAATTTAACGTGTTGTTTAGCTCCGTCTCTCTCTTCAGAGACATCCAGGCAGAGAGACAACGGCCATGAGAGACAGAGAGAGAGAGAGAGCGAGCGTGGGAGAGACTATAATCCGCTAAGAATAGAGCTTGTAGATAGAATTTAAAGAGAGACGGATTGCGGAAATGGGAAATGAACGTGTGGCGGAAGCTGAAACAAGAGGCGGGCTAATGGAGATGAAAAGCCTACAAGAAAGAGAAGATAAAAAGCGAAGAGGGAATAGAAGTTAGAAGTGGGGGGGAAGAAAGGATGGGGGGGATTTCAGGGTGGAGGTCTATTTTTAGTTTATCCCTGCTGTTACACAACGTGGCCTAGCGCAGTACTGCTCAACCTCCATGTCAGCCTCCATGTTAGCCTCCATGTCAGCCTGACTGTTTCCTCTATGAGGAAATGATAGATGGACAGGATTTGCGCGTGTCCGTGAGGTGCTGACGCTTGAGGGCGAGCCAGTCAACAGTCAGTCAGTGGCACCATCCGGTCGCAATAGATCTATTGGGAAACATACAGTGGGCGAAACAGCTATTGCTTGCCAATCAGTGCAGCTGAGGAGATTGTCTGGAAGACAAATGGCCCATCGTCTGAGAGGAGGTTCCGTTGGAAACTCACAAATGCACACGGTGAAAATATATATAATCTCATATACAATCAATACATATCATCTCAGCTCATGTTCTTCATGTAAATGCATAAATGAGACACGTCACACTTACGTAACAGACTGTTCCTATATATAGTAACATAGGACACCATTATCTCAGATTTGCATATTCACACACCTTCTAATTTTTGTCTCATCCTCTCTTCTCCCTTCCTCCCCAACATCAGGACACGCGCAGGTGTAAATGTGTGTAATAGTATAGAGACGGGGGTTTGTGCTCCACACAAATGTATCTAACTTCCCTTATGGCTCGCAATGATGACATCACTGACCTTGTTTGTTGTACCTGCTGGAGGCAAAAATACTCCAAAATGTGATGTGCACACACACACACACACACACACACACACACAATATGTGTCACATATTGCTATGCAAATGTTCTCATAATCATGCAGGCTGAATATAATGGGAAGCAGCATTCATTCAGTACTGGACAGAATGCACTGCTGGCTTACTGTGTACCAGTGACACTTAAGCCTAGCCTGACATGCCAGATGGATTGTTAGTCACAAGTCCATCTGGGGAGCCGTCCATCGAAACTGTTTGTAAAGGGCAGGCACTTTCAAATAAATACTTGTCAGTTGATTGGATGAACCGTCTGGTCATTTTCGCTGTCGACACACTTAAACAACGCCCATATAGCTGTTATTATGACATTGATTGGTAAGTTCAGTTGCTATTTGGACACGAACGCAATGATTTCTAGGCTTCCCAGACTGGTTCTCATTGCAGAGTGTAAATATTGAATCTCTTGAGATCAGGATGGTCTTGCGATGCTAACTTAGGCCTTTCATCTAATTGATTATTTCTTTTTTAATTTTATATTTTCTTCACTAAATCAGTTTCTATTACATATTGCCTGGTGATTTGTAAAGACTACATGGGAAACGTTCTTAATGGGAGACAGTGTACTATATTATATGGCAAATGACAAACCGAACCAAGGGGTGGGTGTGTGTGTGTGTGTGTGTGTGTGTGTGTCCTGGGGAGATAGAATAGCCTGTTTTTGTATAAGGGTTTAATTGCATGTCAGACACATAAATGCAAACCTGTACTGTGTGGTGTTTACATTCACAAAATGAAGTGCACACATAGCACCTTCATCTTTCTGTATTCATGGTATCCTGTTTACAGTACAAGGTTCGGGCCTGAAGCAAATATTACTGTTTCCTTGCACTTTGAGAGTCCTCTCTCCCACTCTTTCCTGTGTACCTCCTTTAGCCAAAATGCGCGTGTGTGTTATGCAAAACCTTTTATGTTAAAGTATTAATCTTGAGAAACGGATACATGTTTACTTCTGAGGAACACATTAATTTATAATTACATTTTGAATCTGTATTAGAAGTTTCTGTATTGCAATCTCTAGCTCCAGTGTTAAGAATGGCACTTACCGTAATAGTGCACTTACTGTAATAGCGAAGGAAATGGTTTAATAAAGAGCAGCAATTCCATGCGTGTGTGTGTGTCAAATGGTGCACAACTACAAAATCCCTTGCGGCAGACAGGAAATGGTAATACTGTAGAGTAGATGATAGCGACAAGAGCCTGTTTTCTGCTGCATTTGTGATGATCATTCAATTTTTAAAATCATTAAAAAATAAAAAACAACTCTATTACATTCAATGCACAGTGGAGGCATCAGAGTCAGATGTGGCTCATGTGTTCTGGTGAACTATACTGCTTGGGAGCCTTGCCCACTGAAAACTCTGACATGCACAACATGCTCGTACTTCTTAGAGATGAGAGTGAGGGCACAAGAACAGTTGACAGAATAGCACAAAAAACGAAATAGAGAAAGAGGTAATGAATTGCACAATCCAAAACAGTACTTGAAAAATGTAGTCTTAAGACCCATTTATACTCCAGTTCTGTATGTATATGTATGGGAATTATACGCAAGCAACTTTGCCAACATTACTGCGTACAGATATTTAATATGTGCGTCCACTAGGAGGCAGTCCGGCGCCTCTGATTACCTCATGTGCTGAGTGCGCTCAGTAGAAATTAGAGACCTGCCAGATAGCTAGCTAACCTGCCAATAATGAAATAGTTTTCTAGCGTCATAAGCATACAAATAAATTATTTTTTCCATCAAATCTATTAATTAAATGCTAATGATTGCAATTTTCGCTGTATGTAGATCATTGTGGTATACCGGGTACCCTAACCATCGTACATTTAACCACTACGGTACCAGTAGAATTTAATAATTGTATCCAAAGTGTTAACCCACAATTCACTAATCTTAACCAGAGATAATATATCTAACTCCTAGCAAGCAAGGATGTCACCATAGTAACACTAGTAATTTCCAATTTCACTCTTTTAAAAATTCACTGCCACTAGTTTCGTCTTGCAGAACATCAGAGGATCCATTTACTGCCGCGTGATTTCTGTTGGTATTGCACCTTGCTTATGCGTAGACAAGGGCTGGGGAAACGTGCAAGGGCCATTAGTCACTGAGGTATGTCATATAAGTTAATATTGTCATATCTGAATATTCATAACTGTTTCACGTTAGACAGAGAGCCCACAGTACACGTGTTCTAACCCCATTTACTTCACAGCAATTTGTTTGGCTACAAATTGCTGAACTAAATTAACAGTAGCTGGATGACGGCTACCCAGCTTCAGTGTTCACAACAAGAAGTGATGCATGGGGAAAAACAAGAAATGAATGAAAGACTTTTAGGAGTGCCCGGCCAAACAGCATAGCCTACCCACAGTGGTAGACAGACAAAGAGGAGCGTAATGTTTTTACCAAAAGACAGGATTTTTACACTCTCCGAATTTAATTCACCGAGACAAATTGTCGACAACAGAAGTTACAGCATGCTCAGTTGTAAAAACAAAAGGAGTCAATCGCATGGGGTTTGGATGTAGCTGAAGCTGTCAAGACGAATTTGAAGGGTTTACCTGTGCTCTATACTCTATTTCCATTGATGTTCTATGTACTTCACCACAACACCTGCTTATGAGTTTAGTTAATCTTAGAAGGCCCTCTTGGCGTTTATCTTAGTGAACGTAAAGGAATCAGCTTGATCTCCTTCCCTGATAAGTCAGTAACACATTGAATGGGAAAAATAATGAATGGGACATTCTATAGCAGCTACTGTAGTCCTAGGAGCTGTCTGGGCATCTAGGAGCATCATGGCACTTTGAGTTGTAGTCTTGTGTGCTGTTATATAGCCAAGCACCGGCTTTTAAGATGTAGAAACCACGATAAACATGGCCCATGCACCACTGACTTCTCTCATCTCCTCATCTCATCTTATTTGATCTGGCCACAGAGGGAGGTGTATGACTTTACTGACTCATCTGAGGGACACCTTGCATTGCGGAGATAACTGCGGAAAGGAAAGTTTAGAGGAGAGTGGATCGATTAGCTGTTCCCTTCAGAGCGGATGCGATGAGGTCATGCTCCACTATGGGCTGAGAACTCACGCTTTTCTCCAAGGAGCTCATGGACATTTAAAGATATGATTGGAACTGCCTGATTGCCTGTGATTTTGACGATTTTCTTTTTGATTTATTTCTATGAATTATTGGCATAGAGTATTTCTTGTGTTGTGATACGCAGATTGCCTTCCCTCTTGTGGCCACTGGCAGAACTACACAAAGAGTGTGACTCCCTTTTATCCAGTAGAATAGTACGATCAATAATGCTGGGCCCTGTTGTCCTGTGGCAGAAGATCCATCTATTAGTACAAAGTGAAGGAAACATTCCTTACTTTGTTGTTCTAACCTAATAAGATGGATGACCCACATTAATCAGTGCTGCTTGTCTACTCTTGTAGGTCTAGAGGTCAGTGATTAAAACATAGTCTGTAACAAAGCCGACTAGAGTCTCTCTCTCACTCAGAGGATCAGAGGGAGTGCTTTCCTTTCAATAACTGCTTTGCTCTGCTCTTTCATTGCTCTGATGTCGACTGCCACCAAAATCTCCCTTTGAATAAAAGTCAGAAGTTAAGGCAGAAAATCATGTTTTATGTGTGTATGCTTACACAATGAAATGAGGTTGGGAATTGAGCCTCACACAGGGCATATTATGGCAACAAAGTAGCTTTTTATTTTCTTACAGAAGTCACAAAGACAGTCGGTCGCTAAATCCATGGCACCGAGCAGAATATCAAGCTGTGGGTGCTACCAAAATCCATTAAACGGCATTATTCTTTATTCTATATTTTAAACATGCAAACCGTTCTAGTGCCACATTGTGTGTGTGTATAGCACACATGTACATTTACTGCAGGGTAGTTTATCTTTACACCAGCAAGTCTAGGTGTTCTGTTTGTTTTACGAGATAGTAGAATATTCTGGAAGTGTGTGTCTCTGAATGGATAGTTAATTTCAAACTGACTCTCTCATTCACCCCTCCTTTATTGTTATATAGAAGAAACTATTTGTGTTTCTTGTGTTTGTCAATGGGCCGGGGTGGGGGGGGGGTTGGGGTGCTTCTAAAAATCATGTCTGCAGTCAGTGTCCTATGGTCGTGGGAGTGCACCCAGAGTTCACTTGGAATATGACGACCCTGTTAAGGACATATGATCACGGAGTAGTAGCCTACTGTGTAATCTATGTGACGGATTAACAGATTAATAACCACTGTCTAATCTGGGCCCACAGGGTCATGTTGGAACAGAACACTGGATGAGATTATATCCCCCGACCCTCCCCCCATTAGAGATGAGTATATGCAGGGGAGATACTGTGTGTGTGTGTGTGTGTGTGTTGTCTGCGTGTCCTTACCTCTGATGTCTATTGCATCTATAGATGCCAGGTTTACCAGTGTAAAGTGGTGGTGGGTGATCATTAAACAAGCCTCACGTAATTATTCCAATCCAGTTCCCGGGCCACACCCCTTTTTCCCACAGAACAGGCTACAGACCACATCAAAGAGGAAATGGTGTTTAAATGCATCTTTTCTGTCGATTTTGCCTAATCGTATGTTGTTCATGTGATTAAGATGTCTTAATTGTATTAACTTAGACTAGGTAGGAATGTTGGTGTTTTTTTCCCCCTACTTATTATGTGAGCCATTTCATACTTAATAGTGTTTTATGTGGCCCTCTTTTTATATAATCTGAGTGAGACTAGATCTTGCACGCAACCAGTTTAAATAGAAATGTGTTATTGGATTTACTGCAAATCGTCATGTTCTAGCAGTGTTCTTGCTATTCTTAGATGGAGGCTTTGTTCTGTGTTATTTCTGTGATGGATGAGAACACAATCTCTCTGATGTCTCCAGCCCATAAAAACATCTAGGCTAAAGTCATTAAAATGTACAAAAACAACCTCCCTCGTGTGGAAGGAGTACATCCCCTGGTGATCAAAGGTTTTGGTGGATATTCTGTTCTGCCTGAAGACAGTTTCCAACCTTGACTTAAATATATTGTTTGCGTGCGCGTGCATTTAAATGTGCATGGACGGCCAAGACCTGCTAATACCAATACAAAACAGTCAGTGTTTGTGACAGAATCCAGAGAAAACATATCCAGTCGCTTCCCGCGGCTTGATATGACAGTTAATACTTACTCCTCGCAGTTTAGGCAAGTATAGTGCAGGGCTTCATGATATTGACAATGAGATATTTATCATGAAAACTGCAATATCGATATTAATTTAGATATTTTTAAAAGTAAAAACACAAATGTTATCAGAAAATGCAGAAAAATATATACCATATCAAAGGGAACCTTGGCCAGAAACATGTTGAAGACCTCTGCACAATGATGTACATGTACGTACGTCATCTGCTACTACATACCTGGGTCATAAGACTGTGCCCAGAAGGGGGCAGTATAGTCCTCCGGAGACACTATTACTTTCGCCGTTTACTCTTCTCATGAATCTTATGTGTTAACTCAGTTCTCTGTGTCTCTGTCTCCAGGCCAGGGAAGGGGTGGGTGGGGGGGAGGGAAGAAGTAAGAGGAGCAAGGCCCTGGGGATGAAAGGTTTCTGCTCCCTCCCCGTCTCTCCCAGGCCTCCAGAGGGAGAACACCGGGCATCGCTCCGAGGTAAGAAACCAGACGAAATAAAGAAGAGCCCTCCCTCAGACGAACTCTTCTCTGACGCTGTTGACCTTCTAAATGAGCTGACTCAAGCTCTTCCCGGTATACTCATAGTCTCTTGTTCACCCAGCCAGTGAGTCTCTCTCTCTCCCACTCTCACTCTCTCTCCCTCTCTCTCTCTCTGTCTTGTATTCTTGTTCTGCCCTGTCTTTTGGGGGGAGGTGGACTTTGATGAATGGATTGGCTTGTTGGAAACTGAGTTTAGTAAAAACCGACCATGGCCACACACACACACACACACACGCACATGCAAACAGGGGTCTTGGCCCCTGACTTTGAAGTGTCCGGTTTGGACAGAGATTGTGGATGGATGGCATTTGGGGGTTGTGACAGCAGGCCAGGAGGGGGATGGCAAGGAATGAGAATGTGTTTATTACCATACACTGGATGACCACCCTGTTTGCCCATTGGTGCTACAGATGCTGTGGCACCACATGCTGCATTATCTCTCAATACGCCATGTCTCGCAGCCATTAACTTGCATTAGTTGAATGTAACCCAATTGGAGTTGGTTTAGCTCGTGACAGCCACCACAACCCCACCATATGCTGACACAAATGGAGGTCTGGACCCTAAGGAATGTATAGTACTATATTTATGAGAGCTCCATGTCAGTCGTGATTGACAAAGTGAAGTTCGACTCTATAGTTTCCAGGTCCAACCTTGCAAGTACAACGTATCCTCACGAAACCCGTCAGCATCACTTCAGCCTCAATCAGCAGTCAAGTGTTTCTATGTTAAATATGTGTGCTGATAACATAACTCACAGCAGGTGTCTCCTCTTCTGTCCACCATCTCCATTACAAGTGTGGTGCCTCCATTGCCCTGCCTTTTGCCCCCGCTGCTCAATATAACATAGCTTGGCACAGCTGTTCCCTCCCTTCACTAACTGTCGCAAGGACAATGTCATCATTTACAGAGGAATTACTACCCATGAACACATTTGAATACCCCGATTATTTCGTTCTTGGATCGATTACTGCAAAAGGTTTTACAGTCGGTGTTCAAAATCGAAATCAGTAGGCCTAACAAATGCAACGAATCAACATTTCAAGGTATGCATTTAAATGTTTACATTTAAACATGTTATTAGTTACTGCATCTAATCAGTCATTTGTGCGTATTAGTTACTAGTGTAAAGATGTTCACATTTCCTGTAACTGGGCACTGTCAGGGATGTCAATACGCTGTGCTAAGAACTGTGGATTACAGTAATGGGACATCAGTATGTTTGTGTGTGTCTGCATGCGTACGCATGGGACACTTGTGACTATTGTGTGCTTTGCACCATTCCTTCATATGCATTGCTAATAAATAGTGCAGTAATACGGCTTTGCTTGCTGCTATTGTTGTGGTGTGTCTTACTGTGTGTTCTAGGGGCTACTGCCTTTGGATAGTTCAACGCTATAATGGAATTTTTGTCTGACACACACGCTACTTTAACTGGTTTGCAGTGTTGTTAGTGTATTTTTAGCATGGTGGTGGGCTGGGTAATGGCAGGAAGGTCCTAAGCTATGGCTGTGATAGGCGAGGGTAGAGGAATGGGGCCACTGTAACACAATGGGGGTGTGTGTGTGTGTGTGTGTACACACGTACACATACAAACACCCACACATACAGTTTCTCTCTTCCAGAATGACTTTTTTTTCCATGGCAGCACACAGCAATAAAACTATACTGGCTCTGGTTGTGCAATATAGGCCTAAAGGGTGGTTTTATGTGTACCTTTATTTTACCAGGAAAGTCCAATTGAGATAGAATATATTTTACAAAGGGAGACCTGGCCCAGAGGGCAGCTCAGTTAAGACCTTACAAAGAGTACAGGAAAAGTGTGTGTGAAAACACAGTATGCTAACAAGTCGGCAACAAACAAACCGTATTCAATCGAGGTTCCATTTGTACATTTGGTGTCTTTCTAACATTTAGTGTAGTTTAATACATAAAGCTACTCCACAGCTACCATCCTCCCTAAACACCCCCCTCCAACTTCTCTGCTTTGCTCTCACTGGCTGACAGCTCCTGATGTAGGGTGTCGTTTGAACATCACAGCGCTGGTGTTATTAAGCCACGGGACAGATACTGCTGATCAGGCAGTCCACAACACCAACACGCACGCACGCACGCACGCACGCGCACACATACATCTTCACACACTAACAAAAAATAAGAAATAGAACTAAATGGAAACGATCTAATCTGTCCAATGTATAGAATGAAGACTCTGCGTTTGCAATGAGAGTGAGAGAGAGAGGGAGAAAGGGAGAGGGGGGAGCGGGGGGAGGGGCGGGGCTAAGGCAGCCAACGGGGGAAGGAGAAGGCTCAGTGAAGAACAGCAGAGTGAAGTGCAAGCAGGGCAGAGAGGAGAGGAAAAGAAAGACCAACTGTCCGAAGAAGTCCTCGTGGCGTGTGGAGGTCCAGCAGTGGCACAAAGACAGGAAGTTGTACTGCTGGAGGGAAGAGAGTGGGTGGGTGGGCCGGCGGGTGGGGGAGCAGGAGGGGCAGACCCATCAGAGAGACACTGACTTATTTTTCCAGGAGACAGCAGACGAGCAGAGGCAGCAATGCAGGGCTCTCACTGGGGTGAGTGGAGTACAGTGTGGTCGTGTGTGTGTGTGTGTGTGTGGCACGTACACTACAATATAGCTAACGTACCCAAAGGTTTGTGTGCATGTGTGGTGTCTTAATGTGCCTGCTGTGTCTGTAGTAAGCTGGATGCTGTGAAGATGAACACACACGTGTGTTTTCCCTGGAAACTTGAGGCGCTCACAGTATTAGTTGTTGAACTAGCATGAAAGGAAGGTGCGTTTTGGTTCGGCGTATTCAGACAGAACCTCAAACCATTTTACAGGATAGGAAACTTCTCTGGGAATGTCAGTATAGTAGAATGTCAGTTGTGTTGCTCATAACAGCAATGACCTATAGTTATAAAACATCTTTATATTAATTGACAATTAAATAAAGATGAAATGACAGTTTAGAAACCGTTCAGAATAAGTAATGAACACCAGTGATTCATGGTCAGTTCGAGGTTAATTATTTTGAGCCTTTGCTTGGTTATCCTTCTTGCTTTTAACTGTTAATCCCAGTTGAACTTAATGCCGTGAACTGGACAACAGACTTGTTTCCAATAGAAAGGGGACCACATACAGAGAGAGAGAAGTTGAGGAGTTGTTTTTTGGGTGGGTTGAGCCCATATTTTTTCAATCTCTGCACTAGGTAATCTGCTCATTACAGGCTGGGGAGTATTGATTTGAAACTCCAGCCTCTGAAAAACTCTGTTCCACCCTCTGGACAGTTGGCCTCATAGGGGGATACTTAATCTGCTGACTGTCTACACACACACACACACCAGCACAAAAATAGACACACAAGGGAGCATATGGATTTCACACAGAACTCACAAATTAAGCGAACAACTCCACGAGTGCAACCCAGACATCAGACAATTTATTTTTATCCAAAAGCACAAGATTCCAAACAGGATCTTTTGTCTTTTGATGACAAAACACTGGAGGAACACCAGCTACTGATGTTCTCTCCCCCATCTCCACACACACGCAATCCAGAGTTTAATTACAGGACTCCTTGTGTGCCTTGGGCCGCTCATTGTAACTTCTCTTCGGGGTTTGTTATGGCTGCAGACCAATGTGTCAGCAGATGTGTTTATAGACGTTGTGTTTGGAGGCCTTGCGATCGCAGCTAGCAAGCTCAGCACGCTGTGGACTACGCCGTGCCTTGTTTGAGTGCCTTCCCCTCCTTACCCTTCACCTCCTCCCCAGAGAGCTGTAATTACCGTGACCGTAAGCAGCGCTAGTGAGTATATACACGCACTGACGTTTCACTCCATAAACACAGCAGCTGTAACACACAGGTGTTGAGATGCTAGCGTTTGAGTTTGAGAGGGGGGGGTGTCTGCCGGGTGGGTGGATGAGTCAGAGAGAGGGAGAATGACCTCATATTTGTGGAAGAAAACAGACAGAGGTCGATGCGTGTCACATGATGCAGGCCATCATACGTAACCCTTCCCAACCGGGTTTGCTCACTCTCTGGCGTGCATGTGTGCGCTTGCCTGCTGAATCTTGCTCTTTTCTCCATGTTCTCCTGCCTGCTCGTCATCTTTTGTTCATCTCCGTGTCACTTCTTCACCGTTTGAATGCCCGAGTGAGCATGTGTGAATTAAAAGCCTGCTGACTCTCATTAACCTGCCGGACACTGACGTTTTACGCGCAATTCACTTATCACGTTTTTTTTCTACAACATATTTCTAACATGTCTACAAAGCTAATATTTTAAGTTAATCTACAGTTTGTTGTGGAGTTACATTTTATGTAGGCTAAATATACCCTATATTTGAAACTTAACGCTACAAATATGTGATTCGGCAAACATGAGTAAATTGAGAACACGGTCAAGCATTTACAGAAAAATCTTTAAGACTTGTATTGAAGACAGTGTTTAACAGGATTTCAAAGTAATTAACATTTCAGTTGTATTTTTAAATGAAGAATGATTTGGTGTTCACAACTATTACATTCACAAGGTGTGTGTGTGTGTGTGTGTAGTGAGGGGGAGACATATTAGTGGGATATGAAGCAGGCCTTCATACTCACACAACGTGTCAATATATCATCTCTCTCGGCCTCTTTCTTTCTCTCTCCCTCTCCCATTATCTCAATCAAAAAGTAGTTAATCTACTTTAAGTGAAATTCAGTTCAGAGCAATACAGAGAAACTGTATGTGTCAGGTGTTTTCTAGGAAGTTATGAGGTATGGTTTAGAGATAAAGAAACTACGTTGAGCTTGATTCTGCTAATGCCATAGCTGCTGTCGATCTCATTTGCCTGGTTGTGTTTCATACCACTGGGTACGTGTGTCCTGGATGTGTGTGTGTGTGTGTGTGTACATTCTGTGTGTGCACAAGCTGGGTCAGGCGTAACGCATAGGGTTAGTCTTTAACAGTTATGGATTAAGTGGTAATCACCAAAGCCATACAGTATTCACAGCCTTTGTGAAACAGTACAAAACTAGTGGTCTTTTGTGAAGGCTAGGTTTGTCAGTTAACCTTCTGAATCTAAGGCCTCATGCTGTGCTACTCCTCCTCATGACTCAGTATGGGGTGGCTCTCACAGTAAGATAACGGGCCCTTTCTGACTGCTCTGTCCTCTCTCCAAGCAGCTGAGGCTATAAGGGGGAAGGAAGGGACATTATGGAGTGGAAAGTCTACTTTTGTGCTTTCTCTTGGTCTGTCCAACACAATGCCTGTTAAAACAATAAGAAGTCAAGTGGATTGTCTGCACCAGGGCTTTCCACACAGTATTAAACTATAAAACTAGCTGCCACGCTGCTGTTCGTTATTATAATGAACGATTAGCGAGCAATGAGCTAACTGAGCTAACTTTAATAGTCATTGAGAAATCAACTGACCAACCTATGCTGGTCACTGAACAAAACGTCGTCAGCTGGCCTGGCTAATCTCCTGTGTCTACCACCAGCATTCTTTGTATTTCCAGTGTCTGCCTGTCTGACCACTGACCGCCACTGGATGACTATTAGTGGTTGGAAAACCTCCTGGAAAATGTAACACTTGCAGAAGACAAGGAACGTCAGCCATTTGTTTTCCTTCTGATGCCCTCATTCAAGCTGACTGAATACCAGCTGTCTTCAGTTCTAATATCTTCAAAGATATAGAACTATTACATATTTGTGTAGTAGACGGTTAGTGGAATGAGTGCTGTGTGGCTGTAATGGTGGGAGTAGTACGGAGTATCTCAGACAGTGCTGTGTTAGTTCAACTGCAGGACAAAGTTAGGCTAAATCGCTAGTCAAACATACAGGTTGACCAGCAGCGTTACCAGAGAGAGTAGAGTGGAGTGAGAGAACATATGGCCACTTCTGCTTTCGTCTTTCGGACAGGGGGGTGTGGGGCTGAACCCATAGAATTATACAGCGTAGAAGATCCCCCTTTTTGCAGACCAGAGGGCTGCGTTTCAAATTCTATCGCTCCATGCAAGTCAATGCAAAAAAAATGTTGTTGGTGAAGTTAAGAAACCGGTATCCGCGTTTGCTTCCATAGAGATGAAATACGCTGCTCTGTTTGTTAGTATTCTAAATTGTCGATACAGCCCAGTCGGCCTGCAAGTAGGCTAACTAATTAGGGAAGCTCCCAGCATGCTGAATACACAGACGTGTGTGTGATTGACAGTTTGTCCCCCCCAGCTGAACGCAATGTTTTTGCAAGGGAGCTTGTGTTGCGACTTTAGCGTTATTGACGTCTCCTGCTGCATCCCATTTCAATGGATTAGGACCTGCTCTCAGCCTCAACCCCCACAGGGATTGTGTGTGTGGGTGGGGGTGGGGGGGGGGATCTCATACCTTTTGGTTTCAGCCACCCCACACTCCAGCAGTCTCTCATGTCGTAATAGAGGCCAGATGCTTTGAAATGCTAAAGAGCCAACCTGCTCCTTGTCAGACTCTCTCTCTCTCTCACACACACACACACCTTACTCACTCACTCTCTTTTCACCCTGGGCATGAAAAATGTGGGCCTCCGCTGCCGTGGCAACGGTTCCAAACAGGGAGAGAGAGGCCCTGAATCGGCAACAAGTTGATTGTAAAATAGAAACGGTGGGGGTGGGGGGGGGGCATGCCAGTTAGCCTACTTTTGTGGTGCAGGAGAGAACCCTCACTCATCCATGGAAAGAAGGTTTAATGAAGCAGCAGCATCCAGCTCTTTTGTTCAACATTAGAACGTCATCCACAGTTTTGTTTAAAAATGTTGGCACAAATTTGTCTGCACATGAATGGGCGCACACACAGCAAAATGAGCACACACACACACACGCACACAAGCAAACACACACACACACACAAACACACACACACACACACACACACACACACAGTACCGTGAACATAAGATGTGACCGAGAGGGGCCCAGGCAGACAGACAGTCATTGTGTTGGAATGGAGACAATACAACCGCTGGGCTTTTGGCACAACATTAAAGAAGCTCTCCCAGTTTTCAGCAAAGCAGGTTGACTTAGGCAAAGTGGTGTTATACGTAGTTATCTATGGTTTTATAGCCAAGCTTTGGTGAGCAGATGCAGCTGTAGGAACGGAGAGGGCAAATTAGGTTGTTTGCTTGCTTGGTTTTAGTGTAGTGGATGCCAGTCATTGGTATATGGTTTATACTGGTTTAGAGCTTGCATGTGTTTGCGATGTTTGTTGACAGGTGAGATGATTATGACTCGTGTACAGGCCTGTTTTCTCCATGGTTCTCTCTCTCTTTCTCTCTGACAGTCAGTCTCGCTGCCTTTATTCGCTTGGATCACTGACCTCGCATCTAATTTGGCCCACCCAGGCACTGTGTACATTAGCGTAACAGCCTCGCTGGTATTTAAGCCTCTTTCTCACATGATTCCTTCAGCACATGTCGGCTTTCACATGCCTTTGTTAGGTGGTGGGTTTTTCCATGTCAAACAAACTGTAGGTTTATGTGTGTGTGTGTGTGTGTTTGTGTCAAGTGTGTGTGTGTGTGTATGTCAAGTGTGTTCACGCTAGAGCTTAATAGAATGTTTCCGGAAATCGTATTTTTTCTAGGTACATTTTCATGAACCAAACTGACTGCTGTTTAATAATAACGACAGAAAATGTAGTCTAGCATCGTGAGATTTAGCTGCTCGTGAGAATTAGACGGCGTCTTTACCTGAAATGTGATGTTCATGCTCATCTCTCTGTGACATGATGAATAGCTGTGCAATAGCAGTACACTAGGCTGATTCACCAGGCTGGTCTGGGGGCCAGTGTATTGTAATTGCTTTCATAGTTGTTACTTGATCCCTTGACCACTAGGGCCATGTTCTGACAGATTTATGCTTTCTCCCTGTGGCTCACTGCTTGACACTAGCCTTTTGAATTGTTAAGTCACGCCACAGTGTTACAGACAGAAAGCCGATAGGCGCTCCATATACCCTAGGTTGTAACAGGGAGTGTAATGGTGAGTGTAGCAGCGAGCCCGTGCAGAAATGTGTGTGTGTGTGTGTGGGGGGGGGTTGGCTGACAGAAGAGCAAAGCTCCACCAGAGGGGAGAGAGAAAACAACAGGACAGGGAAGAAGGATTATGGGAGGAGGGGAAGCTGGGAGTGCCAACGTTATAGGTCCAGACCCAGGAGAGGTGTGAGTTGTTACCCAGTTATCACAACAGCTCCATACCTGCTCCACTGTGAGTTTGCTTGCCTTTAACCCATAGCCAACGGGCTCAAGTGTAGATTTCAGTTCTCATCTTGCTGCTCTTTGCCCTTAATTGGTAGGAACACTGAAAGCAGGGTCGGCCGTCCTCAAGCGGCCATCTGTCAGGTGTTAGCAGAAGATCATGTCATATGAGATCATGATGTAGATGTACAGCAGAATAGAAGCTGAATGAGCACCAACATGGTGTGTGTCCCTTCACTTTGAATCTGATTATTCCCTCGTGGGACCCCAAAGCTCCCACTGCTCAGTAGATTCTGACCAAATGGGATTAAGCACTCTCTTCCGATTCGCTTTCTTCCTTTCTATCCCAAGTCGCGCAGAGTCTCCAGAGGTTGTGTGTGATTGCGCGAGGAGATTTACTGTGCTGGAATAATGGGGTTTCTCTCCACGGCAACACCAGTGTTATTAACAGACTTACCATAACAGGATTATTCCAACCTTTAGACCCTCCGTGCATACACAGGCCTGGTTTGAGATTTGACAGAGAAGTTGGCACTGGCATTCCCACTGTTCCCGCGCTCTGCTTCAGAGTTTTAAGGCAGGGGTGGGGAATCCCGGTCCTGTTTTGTTATGTAGTTTTATGCTAACACTGGTTCACAGTAAATGCTGATTTGCAGTGAATTCCGCTTGTTTACCCTGCCAAAGGAAGGAATGCAGTAAGATTGAGCAAGTTATTAAAAGTATACGGCATGCTACAATTTCCGCCATTCATTTAAATGAAAACTGCTCACATACCTAGTTTTATAAAAACTCATGGGCATAACATTTTATATAAACTATTTAACATTTTGCTTTTAATTAGCCGTCAATAGTAAATGGGCATTTGGGAATAACAGCGTTTGGCTACAGTTGCAGTGTTGACCTCCAAACCCAGTCCTTGAGGCTTGACATTCAATGTCAATCCTATAGTAGGTCACTGAGCCTGCTATAGATCACTGGTCTACAGTGCATAAAAATATACCATCAAGGGCAGGCTATCACTTACCAAATGATATAGCAGCTGTTTTATTTATCACACATTTGAATGTAAAATGAAGGAATATACTAAAAACAAATTAAACCAGATGGTTATTTTGGGAACAAACTGACCCTATAGCTGAAACTATAAGACTGCGTGAAAGCCTGGAGGTTCACTTTGGGCCGTCCAATTGTATGCCTAACAGAAAGAAACGGCTGATGAAAGACATTAGTTGAGATTAGATGTTGTCTATTTTTAGAGATGATGAGGTTTTTTTCCTCTGCCTGTCTTCTGCTGACAGCAGAGGGGGATGCAAGTGTTGATGTAAGCAGAGAAGGAAGGTGGGAGTGATGGACAGGTTGGGGAAAGACATTCCACTCATGAATGCAGCCAAAGATTGGGAGGAGGGGAGGGGGGGGTTAATAAGAAATAGCCATTGACAAACATCAGAGGACAATTAGCTTTTGGGATTTGTTTCTAGAATCTCCAAAATTAATCCAGACTACTTGAGGCAATAGGGGTGCGGTGTTGGGGGGGTAATGGAAGACACACTGAGGACCTCTCTGACTGGGGTCACAGGGTTAAGGCGTTTGAGGTCACGGACAACAACCTCACAGGGCCCTTTAATTCTATTATCCCGGGCAAAGAGTTCGAAATGAGAGGCAAGGGGTGTGGAGAGGGGGGGAGGCATGTGAAGTGGTCAAGCTACATACACAGCTCAATCTCTTCCCCTCACACGCAGCATTCTTCTGTTTCATTCTGCCTCGCTCCCCCACAACGACGCCTGTGTGTGTGTGTGTGCGCCGTCCCGCTCGTTCATCATTTGCTAATCATTTGCTAATCATTAGACGTCCGTATCCTCCTGCATTCTTACCTACCCCTCCTTTTAGCATCTTTCATAATTATCTCATACATACCAGAGGGTGTGCATACTGTATCCTAGACAGGCTCTCGTTGGTACCATTGGTACACTAAGAAACGTACTGCACTGTGTAATACTAAAGAGATATGAATCCTAACTGCCTCACTTCAAGCCAGACTGATGCTAAAAACAGTGTGGCCAACAGAGGAGGTCTCTTCATCACAAAACATGTCAGTGCGTGTGCGCGTGTGTGTGTGTGTGTGTGTGTGTGTGTGATTTTGCACATCATTTGTGTGTGTGTGTGATTGTGCAAGTGCTCCAGTATAGAGTATGACTGGCACATTTTTGTGTGTGTGCGTAATTAAAGGGGCAGACTGTACGGTAATAGCTGGCCTGAATTATTTAATTTAGCCAGAAGGATCTTGGCTTTGCTCCTAACTGCCCCATAGACAAGCGGACACACTGATAATACTATCTGTAAATGGAGCCCTTAGGACAGCGGTAGGGACCCCTGTCCTGGAGAGCCGCAGCCCTGCATGTTTTAGATGTCTCCCTGCTCCAACACACCTGATTCTAATGAACAAAGTTAG
>JAODLL010028510.1:0-23751 GCA_026546735.1 Forbesichthys agassizii | reverse complement strand
TGAAGCCATTATACAAACGCTGCTGTGCTCTGAGGATCAGATGGAGAGGATTGAGGGGGTGGAGAAAATCCTGGCCACCGGGGGACTCTTCTGTCAGAACTAGAAGAAACCTGACGTCAATTGTGATGCTTCCAGCATTGGTAACCTGGTCAGATGGTCAGGAGGTGTGTCAGAGCCACATCTCACCTGTTCTCTAAGCACCTCAGATGTGAAAAACTAAATCAACACCTCTATGGAGGTGCTTAATTGGCCATGCTACACTATTGAGAGGGTTGTTAAAATGGTGATTGAGGCTTCTGCCAAGTACTTTTCACAAGAAAAAAGGGATGGAGGGATCAGGGCTCAGGATACCAGCAGGAGATCCAATAATTAATCTAAGGACTTGTGCAACCTGGCAATGTTCAGAAAGTCTAATTTTTCTTTTTCATGCAGTTCTTTACTTAATAGATATGTACATTTCATTTGTCTATGTAAATAATGATTTCCTTATATATGGTACTAGTGTACACTAAGTGTTTCATAAGTGTAAATTTGGCATTTTACAAATAACATGATTTAAATTAGAATCATCCTATCCAAAAACTACTCATTTGAATTCCTCATTAAAAAATACATATTTTAGACGCCCCTCATGTTAGCACCTGAGTATGCCCCGCCCCTCATGTTCGCACCTTAGTATGCCCCGCCCTAATACCTCAGTCTTATGTATCTGGATGGTCCCTGAATGGAGAGGCGTACCTGACTAAACACACGCAGCTTAGGTTTGGTAAGAACTCGGCAGGTCATGACAGAAAACAACACTGGAGCTACACGTTTATTGGTCTAGTTGTACATGCTGGTGGGGGGAGCAGTCTTCAACTTAACTCCAAAGCTCCTCACATGTTTGACCCAACATTTAAATACAGTGAAACAAGGCAAGGAGAAGATGACGGGAAGTGGGATGGTGTCGCCAGAGGTCAACGTCTGCAAGGAGACAATGAGACATGATGTGACAGTCTGCCTAGTCAACCCAATCATTTGATCTTAACAGACCATCACGCTTCTAAAACAGATCGGGATGGAGAGGACGTGCCTGGAACTACTCGTACACATCTTTCTTGTCTGCAATGTAATTTACAATTTCCTCAGGAGTCATCAGCTTCTCTGCTTCTGTGTCAGGGATCTCGAACCCTACACACACACACACAGAGTTCAAGGCGGGTCAGTTATTCTTGCTAACTTAAAACTCAAATTCAAATCGTGGTGCCATCTCTCACAGATGCATTGTGGAGCAAAGACTGCTACGGCTTTGTCGATGTGAGCGGTGTTCACCACTTTGTTTATGTTCCTATTTACGGAGCCAGGGCTGTGTGGAAGTACTTGAGTTTTTGGGGGTTTTTTTACAGCAAAATGTGAGGATATATTTGTTGAATTTGCAGAACAGAGACTCACCAAACTCATCTTCCATGGCCATTATGATCTCCACCTGGTCCAGGCTGTCCAAGCCAAGGTCCTTCATGAAGTGGGACGTGACTGCAAGCTGAGACAGATGGATCACACCAACATCACTGTTAACACTGACACATTATTATTATTATTATTATTATGGTTATACATTATACTGTTATAAACATCTATTATACTGGTTATAATCATCACCCCTCACTCCAAGTATTTAACAGTGTTGTGCACAGCTTGCATGATTTTGCCAGGTTCAGTTAAGATGTGTCAAGGTCGACCTTAAGACAAGCCATGACATCTTACTAGCAAGTTTCATTCTGCTTAAGATGTCTGCAGTGTTCAAGCACATCTCCTCATACAGTCATTCTGAGTATAACCCGCTTATTAGCATCACAAGCCAGTGTGTGACGCTATAGGCTACTTGTTAACGCAGCTCACCTTCTCAGGGCTGATCTTGTCGTAGAGCTTGAGGACGTACATGACTCGGTCTTTAATGGTCTCCAGGGTCAGAGGAGGAAGGTCTCCATACCGTCTGCACACAAGCCCCAGAGGGAGCGCCTGGGAAGCGCAGGGGGTATTTAAACCAAACTGAGAAACGGCACACTATAAAGCTTCTGCTGCATTATGTATGTAAATATAAGACAATATGGCCTAATACTAATGAAATACACATAACGAAGCCATACATGTCTACATGACGGATAGTAGAGAGCAAAAAGTATTTAAAGCACGCAACAAACGTTCCGTCTTCTGAACGCGCCCAGCATGTTGTTAATTGTCGCGTTGACATGGACCGTGTGCCGATACATTCATTAAGCGAAAAGGCGACAGGCGTTACTTGTGACGGACTGGGCCATGAGCCTGTCCCTGCGCCGATGGACGTAAACAGCAGCACACAATAGTGTTCACTGGTAGGACTGGACACATTTAACATGCCGTGCACTCTGGCTCATTGTGGGACTGCAGTTAGCAACACAACATCTACTACTGGATCTTAGAAGCTGTGAATGAACGTGTGCAGTGCACACACTTATCTAACGCTAATCCAGGCGAGCAGTCGCGTCTGTCAAGGAACCTGCTAGCTCACAATGTTAGCGGAGGCCAACAGGAGCGAACCGGGGCGGCGAGAGCCTAAAGCCCGCCGCAATCCATGCGGATAACGGCCGACAGAGCTCCGCCGGCGCTGCGGGTCCATTCCGCGGCGTAAACCCCTTCAAGCGGCCCTTGGCAGACGTGCTGCCCGGCCGTCCGCGGTGAAAGGCACAGGTAGGTCACCGCAGCCTGACCGCGAGGCCCCGCTCAATGTTACCGGGGACTCACCGTGTTCTGTGCGGGACACCGCGTCCGCTGCTGGGCGGACACGAGGGAGAAGGGCCGGTGACCGGCGGCGGCTATAGCGGCAGGGAGCCTGGCCGCGGGACGCGCGAACGAGCGGACACAGTGCACCAGGACACGGGACGCCATGTTGAGAGAAACGTTCGCTCCCAGCATGCACCGCGAAGAAGAAACGGGAGCCAGCGGAGTCCATTCGCAGTACGCGTGCGCACACCCAGGTTAACTTTTTTATTTAAAATTATTACTTTTTGTAATTTACCAAGCAGGCAATAGCGAGAAAATAACAAAATCTATATTTCTAAAAAATAAAATGGTAAAAACCCGGAGCTGTTTAATTGTTGGAGTAACAGGCATTACAAATCTATCTATGAATGGACCTCTCAGTTAATGAGCAGATCTACCTGTGTGCCTATGGAATTATGTTTCTTGTAGATGGTATGTGGTTAACATCTCACCATATGTCTGTCGTGTGATTAATCCACCACTTTGTTGCGCTTGACCCGAATAAACACCATCGATGATTCGGTTAACAACTCATGAGGTCTACTACATGTCCACTGTGGGAGCAAGCAGGGAGCGGCTGTCCGCTGCAAAACATTACATTTGATCATCATTTTAGTTGGTTCATCTTCGAAACTATATTACACAGTTGCGCAGTCCCGCAGCGATGGAACTGTCTGAAATACTGTACAACAAAGCGGAGTACATAGAAACGGTATGCGGTTCATCAATAACCTAGCTTACTATTAGCCTTAGCGGAGATAAGCATTTCATTACCTGCACATTAGAAGATAATGGAAGCTGTATTAGGAATGCATGTTGGATGGTCGGGTGATATCTATTCTTTCTCTGTAGGCCTCTGGAAACAAAGTGAGCAGACAGTCGGTTCTGTGTGGCAGTCAGAACATAGTCCTCAATGGAAAAGTAAGAAGTGTGCATTTAGTACACCAATGGACACGTTAGTGTTGCGTTAAGGAGCTTTGCTCCAAGTACGTGTATGCTTACATGTTAATAAACACATACACGTGTCCCGTCAGACGATCGTGATGAACGACTGCATCATCAGGGGGGATCTGGCCAACGTCAGGGTGGGGAGACATTGTGTCGTCAAGAGCCGCAGCGTCATTAGACCGCCCTTCAAGAAGTTCAGCAAAGGGTGATGCGCTGCATTTTCGCAATGTTGGTCTAACAGCCCGTGTAGACAACCAGCTAACACCTCTCTATCTCTCTCCCCCCCCCCCCCCCCTCTCTCCCCCCAGAGTGGCTTTCTTCCCATTGCATATTGGCGACCACGTCTTCATCGAGGAAGACTGTGTTGTCAACGCAGCACAGATAGGCTCCTACGTGCACATCGGCAAGAACTGTGTTATAGTAAGTACAGACCCCAGGTCAGTTCAGGGAGAGGCCTGTCTTGGCCTTCTTGCTTCAGGGAATAGAACCGTCACACCTAGGGGTGTAACGCTACACTGACGTCACGGTTCGGTTCATACCTCGGTTTAGACCTCACGGTTCGGTACATTTTCGGTACAATTGTTTGTACTCACATAGTCTTAGCTTATAGTCTTTATATATACGCCATAAAGCCTTTATATATAAGCCTCACGTTTTTTTGTATTTTTTTTACAGAAAGTACCATGGAAACATAGGCCTAGGCATATTGTAGAAACAGAAATATAATACAAATATTTGTTTTATTAGCTCAGCCATACACTCCCTTTACCAATAATTTAATTGATCCAACTGTTACAAAGTTGTATTCTTAACTTTGTTGTTCTTGAAATATATGAATACATTAATGATTCTCCTTAACTGGCTAAAACATGCCTAATATTATGCCTATATACAGTGTTGGGCAAGCTACATTGAAAATGTAGTGAGCTGATCTACGTTACTCTACGTTAAATGAAGCGTCACTACTCTGACGCTACCCCCAAGACAAATGTAGCAAACTAAGCTACAGCAACACGGCAAAGTTAGTTCACTACATTTAAGATATTTTTTCCTACATTTTATTGTACCAACATTCAAAAGTGTAAGTCAAACAAATAAACAGGGCAAAACTGTTCAGTTCAACTGTTTCTTAAACAATAATCTGTGTTCTCTGCCCTCACTGTTCTTTATACCACGTAAACTCAGTCTTGTCTTTATTCCCCCTCAATCCCCTGCATCAAAGTCTCAGGCATCAGCGCAGTGATACGTCTACGCTACGGCATCACCGACCGTCATACGAAAGTGCTTCTATCAACTACACATGTAGCCTGGGTCCGTGTATGTGATAGCATCACGTACTGATTCTTAGCAGTTGTATCAGACATGCTTGAGCTGCAGATTCAGAAATGCTTGGGAAAAGGTAGCTTCTGTGGACGCTACCGCACTACTTTATCAACTAAAGAGCTTCGCTACTGAAAAGCTATTTGATTCAGAAAACAGCGGCGTTACCGCCACGCTACTCAGAAATTTAGTTTAACTAGTAGCGACGCTACTGCTGCACAACGCAGTTGTAACATGGGGAGCTGTGCAGACGGACGGCACGCCCCCTCTCATTCCTTCTCACCGGTGTGTTACGCTACAGGTTCAACACACACACACACACAGATGCCACACTGCATCTGTTCGTGTTGCTTTGAGTTGATTTGGCTGTGTAAAGCCGAATCATTCAACTACTTAGTCAGGAGATATTGTCTCTCACCTCCTCAACACGTTACAGCAATGCAACGTTTATTAATTAAGAGTAAATTACATAAAGCCTCACAAGTGCTGTTGGTATGAAGCAGAGAAATGGCTCTTGTGTGAAGCAGGTAGAATCAATCGGCAGTGTCCAACAGCAGAGACAAAAAAATCTCTTAAAATGATTCCCCTTTAGTTCTGCGTGCATTGTGCAGCGGGCTTGTATACTTAACGCCAACACACTGCTTTTCCATCCAACACAAGCCAATCAGTTTCCCCACACAGCTGTTTTAAAAGTATCAGGTCAGGCACAGATAAGGCTTACAGCGTCCGTGTGAAAACTTGTGCTTGTAACTTTTGGTTCCTCATGATACATCTTCGCACCACGACACCTTACAAACTGCATGCACCGAACCGTAACTTCTGTACCGATCGGTTCGATACGAATACACGTACCGTTACACCCCTAATATGTGTGTGTGTGTGTGTGCAGGGGCGGAGGTGTGTGCTGAAGGACTGCTGTAAGATCCTAGACAACACTGTGCTGCCTCCTGAGACCGTGGTGCCTCCCTTTACGGTCTTCTCTGGGTGCCCAGGTCTGTCTCACACACACACTATACAGTATATACACACACACACTATACAGTGTACTGTATATATACACACTGTACAGTATATACACACATACACACACACACACTCGCAATACAGTATACACACACACTTTGCAGTATATATACATACACACACACACACACTATACAGTGTATATACACACACACTATACAGTATACACATACACACACACACTATACAGTATATACACACACACACAATACAGTATACACACACAATACAGTATATATACATACACACACACAATACAGTATATAAACACACACACTATACAGTATATACACACGGGTCGGAAATTAAACTGAATGTAAGTAAATAAAAAAATAATTGTGGGAATCGTGCTCTCTCCGCCCCCCCCCTCCCCCTTCCTCAGGTCTGTTTTGCAGTGAGCTCCCAGAATGCACTCAGGACATGATGATTGACGTAACCAAGAGTTACTACCAGAAGTTCCTTCCTCTCACCCAGATCTGAGCCCCCCCAGATAATAAGTCATCATTCATATGAAATAATTTAGTATTTATTAAAGGACTTGTTCCTGGTAACCTTTTCTGTTAAACTTGTTTAAAATCTGTATGATACTGACTTCAAACCTACAATCAGTAGCTTTTTCACACATGCTAAGTACATATACAGTATGTGTTCTGTGGGGTTTAGCTAAATACATATGAAGAGTTCAGATGCAAAAACCTAAGTCTATCAAAAAAAAAGCAGCAATTAGCAACTTAAAACAGCAATATTTATTAGCTTTCCATATTTGGGTTCACTAATTTCAGCTTATTACAACGAAAAGGCTGTCACTAAATAAATATCTTTCAAAAACGTAATAAATTGACATTTTGGCCCAAAAAAATACAAACGTCAGATGGACTTTGGCATCTGAAGTCTTCCTAATACAGTATCTGTTGTGTGGTTTGGCTAGCAACATGATTCATCCACTCATGATGTACCTATTTGCTGATGGACAGGCCCAAGGGTTGGACTTCGAGAGCGCAGCCTGTTTTTCTCTTATCTGTGGACCAAACTGAGGCAGCAAAGTCATTTGGAAGGACGATGGGCCTATTAACACAAGGCACTGCACGCTTGAAAGACATCACATTTCCTCTGTAAAGGAACCTGGCAGATCACTGAATGTTGTGATTTAACACTCGCTTGATGTGGAGCTGATCTGCAAATTACAAACACTATTTACTATTGTGTTTGGTGTCCAGATGTGCCGTCTCCAGGCCAGTTTTATATTCATACTTCATTTTACTTTTACAAGATGTGTAACTTGACAAACCATGACATGTCGGGAGGTTTTTATTCCTGCATAAATTGTTCAGAATTAATAAATGCCACACATGCTCTTGGTACACTAACAAGAAACACAAAAGTAGTGAAATTTTCCTTTTTTATTTAAACATAGTACATCAAATTGCAAGTCAATGGTTTAGTTTTGTTTTTTTAACAATGTGAACCACATATGATACCAACACCTAAATGTTAAGTATATAGATTAGTAATGTATAACTCCTTTAATTAAACAAGTATCTGGAGATAGCTGATAATAGCGTTTGCTCCAGAGACATGGTCAGTTGATAAACAGGACGGGATAATAGGCGGCCATATTAGTGAGATCCACCCTGCAGTGTTTGAGACGGCACGAAGCGGTCAGGCATGGTCTCCATGGACACACCAGAGCACGCAGACTCCTTTACCTGCAGACTGACTGACGCTTGATACGGAACTCCAAACAACACAGAACCCCGTCCTACCGGAGCACATAGCAGAAGCAAACTGCAGATCCATCCTAGATTTCACCTCCTCCTGCTGCTGCTTACACACCCTCAAACCCCCAGATGAGCGCCCCGTCAGAACGCCTTCTTCCGTATCAGCGTTCATATACCACGTGATCTCAGGCTGCGTTAAGATGGCAGCCCATTCAGGGCCAATGAAGACCGGCGGGACATTGGAGAGAGGAATACACAACAGATGACTTCAGTCTAGTTTAGCAGCTCTAGGAAGGATTTTGTTTGCTTGTCAAGACCATTCAGTCTGGACCGTCACAGTGAATTCCTTCTGGGTGGTTCCTGTAGCAGGTTATGACTGGAAATAAGAGCCATTGTTTGAGAATTTCATACTGTGTTGAACCAATTCATTAGGTCAGTATCTTATGGCCACAAATGTGCATGGAAGCTGAGATCCCAATTTTATAATTCTATATTTTAAATCCATACATAAAATAATATAACAATAACAATAATAGAATAACAACACTAAGCTAGCAGGCTGCGTATCACATCCAAATATGTGACTCACGGGAGACACACTGGGTCTAAACACAAGTACCAGCAACCGAGCCTGTTAGCCTAGGACATACTAGCATACCTGCTAGCCCGCTGTAACCAGACTAGCAGGCTAACGGGAAGCTAGCACCCTGCTAGCCCGCTGTAGCCAGGCTAGCAGGCTAACGGGATGCTAGCACCCTGCTAGCCCGCTGTAGCCAGACTAGCAGGCTAATGGGATGCTAGCACCCTGCTAGCCCGCTGTAGCCAGGCTAGCAGGCTAACAGGATTATAGCACCCTGCTAGCTTGATGTAGCCAGGCTCCATCTCCAAGACTGGCCACATTTCATCTGAGAGCGCCCCGGCTGGTTGCAGGTTCCATTCCTATAGGGGGAAAAAAAAACAGTCCCTGCTAACGAGGACCGGGCTAATTGGGAGATTAGCCCCGTCTCCGTCCATAGACCAGTCAGAATGGAGCGCTCCCAGACCGACCTGTCCTGAAGGATGGTCTTATCAGGCTGTGACCGGGAGGGGGGGAGGGAGCAAGAGATAAACATGGTGTGGGTTATTATTCTAGACACACATCTTATATAAGACACCCCCCCCCCCCACAGTGTTAAGGCATCTTCCAAGCCCCGTGCTGGAGAGGTTAGACGTTCTATAGCTCAGACAGTCTGGAAGGACCTATGGTGGTGGGAGGAGGGGCCCCAGGGGTCAGGGGTCACGGGCTGGGGGGGGCATGGCTGCCCTCTATGCTCTCCCAAAGCGCTGGCCATCAGAATGGAGAAATAAGGGAACACTCCCCCCAGTGGCCGCCAGAGGGCGATCTGGACACACTGCCCCTCACCAGCGTGTGTGTGTGTGTGTGTGTGTGTGTGTGTGTGTGCATGTGCATGTGCGTGTGCATACGAGTGTGTGTGAGTGTGCATGTGTGCGCTAAGTGCAGAAATGTTACTGCAGCTCCCGTCATCAGTCCACGTCACGGTTGTCATGACAGCATGGCAGCCAGGAGGAGAAGCAGAGGGGAGCTGCACCTCGCCGTGGCAACGTCAGGACGTCAACACTGATGGCAAGGCATCGCCAAGATGGCCGCCGCCTGCTCACTGCAGCTGCACGCATCAGAAGGTCAATAGCCTGCTATTGGTCAGCGTGTGCTGTCAATCAAGTGTGTCCTGGCAGCGGCGGAAGCGAGGGGTCCTATTGGTGCACGTCGTTGCCAGGTAACAGGAGGTCTGGGAGGGGCTTTTATTTTGAAGTAGCTCAGCGTACCCCACCCCCTATTCCCCTCCAGACGGCAACGCCTCCCGTCTCCTCCCCGAGGCCAATCAGATCAGCCGGTTGCGCTTGTGCGTGGGGGAGTCCGTGATGACGTCGCTGCACTGGGTGGAGCCTCGCTTGCGTCCGCCGGCGCCCCCGGTGGCGGCCGGGCCCAGGTGCAGGGCCATCTCCTCGGAAATGAAGGTGTTCAGGTCCACGTCGTGCAGGCCCCCTCGCCGAACGCCCCCCCGGCAGACGGGCCCCGCCCCCCCGGACACACCTCCCGATACGTGGGTGGGCGAGCCGGGGGGGCCGGAGCGCACGCTGATGCTAGCCATGGCACCGCTCAGCCCTGGGGGAGGGGTAGAGAGAGACGCTGTGAGCTCAGGAGCCCGAGGGGGTTGGGGGGTCATGCATTTGTGGAAACAATACGTGGTCAGAGATTAAACAATACTGTAAATACACCGTCAAATACAACAAATATCTCCTGGCATTTCGCTATCTTACAGTTGTGTGCGTGCTGAATAAATAATCCAGTACTTCTACACAGCCCTCGCTCCACAAACAGCAACATAAACAAAAACATAAACAAGTGGTGAACACAACTCACAACAACACAATGTGTGAGGCGCATCAGCGGGCCTTCTGACGAACTACCAAGCCTGCCTTTATTGCATGTTGTGATATAACAAACAACATATAACAAAACTCTCCCGGCTTGTGATTACGTATTGGTTTGCTCTGTATTGACATAAAAGAGACCCCTGGCCTGGTTGCCTTGCCTACTGGGCTCTCATCACTGTACGACATCCGGAAGAACATTAATGGCATCCAGTAACTGACGCCTGCATTTGACCATGTGAACGCATCATTATCCTAACAGAATGTCTCCTACTCCCAATGATGGTGTGGACAGACAGGCAGACAGGCAGGCAGGCAGACAGGCAGGCAGACAGGCAGGCAGACAGGCAGGCAGGCGTATTCAGCTACTGCCAGTAAAACAGAGCTTCACTTGATATAGACACAGCTAAATGTAGCAGGTAATTAATACATACAACACATGAGTCATAAACCACCGTTACTAAACAGGGGCCGCCCCCAACAGACATCACGGCCCACAATGCTTTGCACCATCTCCGAAGTGACTGTGGGCTCACGGAGACCGTAGGCAGGCAGCGTGTTGCTAGGCAACACACAGAGGCAGACGGGCACACTAAGAACGGGGACACACTGGAACGACGTTTGAGACAGTTTTACTGCAGTTCACAACCAGCGTTGCCCAGGGACAGACGTTGCCCTTGGCAACCAGCCATGGGGATGCATTAAAGCGAGATCAGCTCCAGAAATATTAAATGTAGGGAAGGAGTGTTTTCTACATTAACATGGAAGATCTAAAACGACTACAGACAGAAGGGAAAATGTAACACTGCCCATTTAACACGACACACGCACACACACACACACACACTATCTAATTGCGGTATTTCTGACAGATATTGCCATGGTGATTTGTTCTGCGAAATACATTTTTTTAAGTCAGGAGTTAAGTTCAATACAACATTTAAGCGTGTAACCGACTAATCGCGCACATCCCTACTGGATTCAGGCGGCGTTCTAATACCAGCATCGTCATGAGAAGGCCATACGTCAGGCATACACTTGACGATGAAGATGATCATGCCCGATTGTAGCCCTCACACTGTACGGTCAAATGGCATGTCCAGACACTTGTCTGCACCATTTACTGTATGTGCTCACTGCTTACGCTGTACGGGCCGATCGTCAGGTCGCAGCGTTTAATTGACTAATTGCGTACATCCTTAACTAACACACTAACACACACACACACTCACCGTGCAGGGCGATAGCCTCCCTGAAGGGCTGCAGGTCCGTCTCCACGGAGGAGCCCGTCTCGGAGGCAGGGCTTCCCCGGCCTGAGGCCCCCACCGCCAGCCGTGGGTTGGCTCGGCCGCTACGGGGGGGCGGGGCTTTGCCGCACAGGAAGCTTATCAGGTCCTCACGCCGGATGGTTCTTCTGCGCTTCTTCACCCACGCCAGCATGTCCTGCAGCACAGAACACAGGCTCCATACCGGGCCAAGACACAGGCTCCATACCGGGCCCAGACACAGGCTCCATACCGGGCCCAGAACACAGGCTCCATACCGGGCCCAGAACACAGGCTCCATACCGGGCCCAGAACACAGGCTCCATACTGGAGACAAGCACTGCTCTCTATGAATGCTACCTGACAATAGTATCAGTTATGTATCTGATGCTACTAATGACTTACATTGAGTATTACTGTACTACTATAAATACTACCATGTATACAGTACATATGGACATACTACCATGTATACAGTACTACTGCAGTATAAATACTACCATGTATACACTACATATGGACATACTACTATGTCTACAGAACTACTGCAGTACTTCCTAATACTGCCGTATAGTATGTATGATACCGTGCACCATAAACAATGAAATAAGACCATTCTACACACTGACACTTTAAGACAACACTGCTGGAAATAGAACTTTAGTGAGAAGAGGTCTGACTACAGTGACATCATTGTGACATCATCAGCTAGCATCAAGACCAACCTTGTTGCGGCGTTGGTGGCCCAACTGGATGCCCAGGTCGAAGCTCCTCTGGTGGGCATCCAAACTCTCTGGTTGGGGACAACAAAGTGATTAGCAGGCAGCCATGTTGCACCGCAGCTTCAACAGAAGTGTGGGTTTATGTGAAGCCAGCCTGTACCGCGGTGAGTCTGGCACACAGCGCTGGTTATCTGCGTGAAGACCCGCCTCCTTGACAGGAGAGCCATTTTGATTGACATGCATGACGACCAACCTCAATGACCAAGTCTGATGTCAAACTTACACTGAGGAATCCTTTGGGAAACTTAACATGACTGTTTACAGGTCTTGTGAATCTGTTGAGTAGGCTATGTTACTGCTTAAATGAGCAACTGAAACTAGCATAAAGCACTGCACTGTCATAGCACCGCAAATTAATGATAAAGGATTGTGAGTGACAATGCCAACAGCCAATGGAAAAAGACTCACTTCCCCAAGTGTTCAGCAGAGTTGTTTATGTGACCATCATAGTGCTAATGGACGTTAGAGGCTGAGACTAGCGTGATGCTAGCAGTGTGAAGCTAGCATGTGCTTCACATGACGGGAGATGTCAGAACAACATGAGTGTGCTCCCAGCTACACATGTTGACATTTTCAATAAGCAGAGATGCCACACACAGCAATGCATTGAGCTGATCTGAGCTGATCTCCACACACAACTCAGATCACGTGTTACCTGTCAAACTCAGAAACAATGAGCAGGCAGTTATGTTTACCTTTGTATAGGTTTGTTACTGCGGTAGCTGCATTCTGGAATGGCACCCACAACGATAGCCCTTGCTGGTGGCATACTCTATCTGTGGAGACACGAGATATAATAGACTACATAAACACTGGGAACGGAATTAATGTATGTTAAACAGTATATTCCAAACATTTACTCGGGGAAAATGGCTACAAGGGTCTGAAAGGGTTTGAGCGGGTCTATTTATTGTTGGTATCAAGTCCTTTCATTCGCCATTTAGTCTCGCTTCTAGAATTGCACAGCGGGCTTTAGCTTAAAAATAACTACAGCGCTAGATGGCCAACTCGGCAGCTTGCACGGACACACCAACTTATTTGCCATCTCAGCAGGAAAGTTAACGAACCCAACAATGTCAACATCCCCAAGATGTTGACATTGGTTCATCTGAAACGGTGTCAGGTCCATTCAGAACATGTTTATATGGACTAGGGACAACAGTCTACTAAAATAACAAATAATGATTTAACCAACCAATAATACGCTCGCCATTTTGTCGGATTGTAACATTAGATGATCAAAACCGCTCGCTCAGTACCGTGCCCGGCGACCGGACTCCAGCCGGACTCGTCTCCTAGCCGGGTCCCGGCGTGGATCTGGTTCTGGTGCCTTGGCTCTCTGACGGACCTGACAGCGAACTGTCAGCGGGCAATGTCGCAGAGCGATGAATATTGTTACCATCGCCATTTTGTTACTTGGCCGTAAGCAGACAGTAAACACCGCGGCTAAGTTAACGTCAGCTGCTTCGGGATTTGCGGCCGGTGTTTAAATGGCAGGACGCCGGCTCCATCTGTTTCCCCTGACCTGATAAAGTTCGCATGGCGATGAAACCGGGCGAGATTAACTAGGCGATCGGGTCGTTTTTAGGCTAACCCCGTAAGCTAAATTTAGCTTCACCCCGATCAGCTGCTATAGCGCGGCTAGTTAGCTAGGTAGCAGGCTGGCCGTGCGGCTAACCTGCTACCTACATGCTAGCCCAGTTGGGGGGGGGTGAACCAGTGCAACGGTGTCGGACCTTTGTACAACTGTGCGACCGCCGTGGCGGAGTTCTGGAAGAGGTGCCACAGCTTCTCCTGGTCCGTGTCGGCTTCCTCCTCGCTCGGCTCCCGCTGCTCCGCCTCGGCCAAGCACTGCCGCTCCCATTTTGAAAACCAATGTTCGGGTCCGTGTTCCTGAATCTCCGCGTCCCCGTCTTCCTTCTTATCCTCCATTTACCACAGCGAAAACTATAGAAAATTAAGTACGTAGGCTACTGTACTACGTAATCTATGGCCGGGGAACGTGGCGTCGACTACATTAGTAGGTTCATAGTGTTCCAGTTTTACTGTAACCTAATCGCTCCCACCCTTCCTGGGGTCTGTAAAGACACACACTAAACTATGTTCCTAGTCGCCGACATTGATATATACGAGACACACTAGCTTGTGACGTGATTTAGTACCACCCTTTAATGCGAGGACAAGCACCAATTGGTTGTAACTGGACTGAAAGCGTGTTTCATTGGAACAGCGACACATCCGTCACAGAATGACAGATAAGACCCTCCACGAAATGTTTAAGGTTTGTGTGAGAACGGCCTAATAAAGTAGACTACCGCTTGTATATTGCATAGTAAGACAATGGCCTACAGAAGATGGGCTATGCTACTTCTAACGATGCCATTAAGCCTATATGTAGGCTGTAGAATAACAATAACACAATTATAAAGACACAATTAATGAGTGTAGGCTTGTGCATTTAGGGAAATGTGTGTTCTACATGACACCATATAGATGTGTTAGTTTTAAAGGCACTTATCATAGGCAAATATTGTAATTATCCTGTTATAGTTTCTTGTCTATTACTAACCTATATTCTGTAGGCCTGGCTAAAATTGTGCCATTAAATAAATCCGAATAACGAACGGAATATACATTTTTTGGAAATATTGCCTTAAAACTTATTGAATCTACATTATTAAAAATGTTACTTGAATAAGATCAAATAAAACAAGAACGAGTCAACAATCAATTTTATCCAGATACCATACATATTCAACAAAGATAATAATAACCATCCCTAAAACAAACTAAACTAAAACATATCTCTCAAGACAATAGTCAGCTCCAGAAGAGCATGCTTTTGTTGATTTTACATCACACCTCTCGGTTAGAAGAAATAACCTTGATTTGCAAGTTTATTTAACATTAATGATTAACCAAAGGATGGTCTTGTCCAACCTTCCATGCAGTCTTGGAAATAGGCTATAATGAATTAGACAACATAGTCTAATTAGTAGACTACAATAAACTGGTTCAGTCAGTGTGTAGCCGATGTCGCCTATAGGCCTACTTAGGCTACTTTGGAAAAACATGGTGAGCTGATCTAAATGCAAGGTTCTAGTGCTACACCCCACCTCATCGTGCACGAAAGACATGTTACGTTGACTTAATGTTTGCATACTGGAATACTATTACTTCTTACATCCACATTTTGAGTCATAGGCTATTCATGGCCGGTACAAGCAAGGCCGTCAGCGGCAGTGAGCAAAAGTACACTACACTCACCAGACACGCTGGATGGAACCACGTGACAAAAATAGTACCCGAAAGTGACGTCCTGATTTTCTAAACATAGTTTTATTTTTTAAATGCTTTGCGTGTATCACGGTTGTTTATATGTAGGGTAGATCGTTTTGTCTATGGTAAGGTGTTAGTTTTTGCACACAGATCAAATAAATGAATACATAGAAATATGATGCTATTAATACCAGTAAGCGTCCCCTAGAGTTCGGCTCCATTCGGCTTCGTCCGCCTCGTCACGTGGTTTCGGACGCGGTGTCCGACGCACGCCGCCGTGCGCGTCTGTTTGGATCCATGCGGATGTGACATTTGAGAGAAGAGCGCGGCCGCCATTTTGAGCTGTACCTCGAGTTAACACCAGAAACCACGGGAGCGGCGATAAGCTATGACCGGGCACATTTACTCATACAAACACACGGTGGAGATGAATCCGGGCGCTGTTTGCTGTTTGTAGTATTAACGTGGTTTGATGCACGGCTATTTTCACGTCGGACCGTGGCAACGCTATCTCCGTAAACTTCTAAATTAGTGCCATTACAGATTACAAGCTGGTTTGAATGGATAGCTCTTTTATCCGCTCCCCCCCATACGAGGGACAACAGGAGGGGAACCAGGGCTGGGGGTATTGCAGATAAAGTTGTTGCATGTGCGGCGATAGCAAATGATCCTTTGTTTTCATTCTTGTACCTATATTATTAGTTGGCTGCCCAGTGTCAGGTAGCTAAGCCATAAACAGGCTATTTGTTGCTCCGGCTGCGGCGAGTTGTGCTTCTCACCTCGCCTATCAGCCCCACGTTTATCGGGGTAAAGCCGGATTGATTGAGCTGATTTACTGGGCCTCCCCTCTGGAGCCCCAGATACCCCCTGCAGTCAGCCACCCGCCAAGGCGCCGAAATTGGGCGAATAGCGAGCAAATACGTCCGCGTTTCTCTGCCTGCTCCCCCGCCGACCTCCCCGCCTCAATCCCCGGCGCTGACAACAGAGAAGGCCGAGGTCGTGATAGAGCAGGCCCAGCCGCTCCGGCTCGACCTGTCTACCCCTCCTCCCGCACAGAGAACCCGGTTCCCCGCTGACCCGACCCCGGACAAGGTCGAGGGGAACAAAGATCCCAGGCAGCAGCTCATCACAACAACAGTGTCCAGCATGAACCACCACCACACGCAGCAGCAGAAAGCCGGCGAGCAGCAGCTCAGCGAGCCCGAGGATATGGAGATGGAAGGTATGAGGTGTCCAGGGCCGCCCGGGGTCAGAACTAGATCAAAATAAGTGTTATAATCTCGCTCCGATATTCTAAATGCCAAGACGCACACGGTAGCAGGAACGTTACAGTAAACATAAGGCCAACGATAGATGCTATAGCCGTCTAGTTTTGCTGATGGCGCGTCCGTTGCGGTGCCGTATATTGCTATTGCTGTCTGCGGTATAAGCAAGGTAATGTCACCTCGTTCTGTGTCTAGATCTCTTTCCAGTCGTTGCAAATGTTAACTGAATGTGTAACGTTGCCTTACATATTTATTTATATTACAAATCATTCATTCACTTGGTCAACGTGTCTAATTCCGCGTAAATGTTTTAAGTGTTTTGCTGTGAGTTTTACAGTGCCTGCCACTTTTATTTCCCACGGTGAATGAGTTGCAAATATGATTTGGACGTGTCTGCCTCCGACACTTTGTGCTGGGATGTTGGTAAACAGTGGATGTGAGGCGAAGCCCTGTAATTAACGTCCATGGATGGTCCCGCGGCGCTAATGCGAGGCTAAATTAGCACATTTAATTATAAGTGACATTTTGAGAGTTTCTGGGACGTGCGGACCCCGGCCCCAGGCGACTCTCTGCGGCAGGACAACGTGGACGAACGGAGGACTGGTGGTTTTAGTAGGGGAAAGTCGTTATTCAACCGTTTGCTCGCATAAGGCTAGCTGCTTTTTAGCCCGTTAGCTTGCATCGTGTCTAATAATGACTAGTCAACGTCAGACTGCCCAAGCAGCCTACAGGCCTGTACGGCAACTAACGTTAGAGAGTAGATGTGCGATTAAACCATGTATGTTGAGGGATCACGTTTAAAACAAGTGTGCCCCTCACTGCGGTAGCTCCTATCTACCGTACTCGGTAGACGAAACGCCGTTAGACCGTTAACATTACGCTCCGCCAGGGTTAGTTAGTCCACTTTGTAGCCTAGCATGCTCGGCAAGCTAACGGCTAGCAGGGGGTGTGTTGTGTTCCAAAATGGAGGCTTGTCTATTGCAGCGATCGATTATAGTTCGCCAACAAGGCCTTAGGTCCATCATAGCTTTGTTTAGGTGTTATTAATTATTATTCGGTGCACAACAGCCGACTCGTGCCTCGTTGACCCGTACACCAATGCTGGCTGTTCATTTATGGTTTGGTTATTTTTCTTCGTGTTGCACTGCTCCTAAAGCCCGTTAGCGGGCACAATAGTTGATACATTAGACAGGCTAGAGCTGCGGCTAACTGCTCAGCTAGGTGCGTCAGTGGTCTGGCGCTAGCGGGGGCACTCCTAGTGAAGATCCCGGGGTCTAAAACATTGACTCCGCCGCGGTTCGTGTTCGATGTTCACGGTAGAAGCCTGCACTCAGCGGTCGGTGCGGCGGGCGAGACCCGCACGGGGGTCTCGCCTTTCGGCGGCTTGAGCGCGGGGATTTGCAGCTTCATTGTATGGAGGGCCGACGCGTGGGTCACGCCATTTTTAATGATCAATGTTGTGTTGGTACGGTGTGCGGTAAACACCGCTACTGTCGCCGGCCAGTTAAATGCATCACTCCCACAGGTTTATTATTGCAAATGAATGTACCGACTTATTAACGCCAACGTCTGGCCTGTGGGAGGCCCGCAGGACATCTGTCTCATCGTCACTGCGTCATTCAGCGCTTGTGATTTGGCGAGTTGTTTATCTACAGTTGTCTTTACGCCCTTCACCCAACTAACAATATGCACAAAACCGCAATCAGCGATAGGGCCGCTACCTTTGACTGAATTCTATGTTTTATTAAATGTTATTCCTTAAGACTTTCCTGTAGTTGCAGCTTGCAGGTGGATCCAACATGATTAATTTAGTCCCCTCCCTGTGGCATCATAAACTCATTATACTAGTGATGACACACTACAGCCACATGGTACCTCCCTCTCCTTTAGCAACACGTGTGCCTGTCTATTGCAGGCTTGTGTTGCAGTCTGTGTTAACAGCGGTGTGGTGGCCATAGCTATGAAGTTTTATTATGTGCATCTCTCATGCGCTGTGTTGTAGTAGTGATGTGGCTCTGACACGCTGTGAAGGTTCATGACACCCAGCCCTGCTGCTTCATACAGTGGCTGTGAAGGTTCATGACACCCGGTGGCTCACACCACCAGGTCTCCCAGTATGATGACTCACCATGTCCCTCCCCAGAGGAGAGGCAGCAGCAGGCCTCCCCATTACCAAGTTAGCATTACCAGTCAGCAGCAGACCTCAAATCTCGTTCCACTGGCCAGACCCCACCCCTGGCCGAAACGTCCCCCCCCAGGTAGCCTAGTGCAGATAGGCGGAGCCAGGGCTGGACATGTGGTTGTCGTGGGCTTGATTTACGGGAGCTGACAGCAAGGTCTAATCCACTTGCCTGAATGAGGTCACTCTTCAGTCAACAGCGTGCACACACACACACACACACACACACACACACACACGGCTATGTCTGACATGTCTTCAGAGGACACGTGTGTGCATCAGCGTGCCATGGTCCATACGTGTGCCCAGGGCTCAGTGCCACAGTGTAAAGGCTGTGGTATCACCCCCAGCAGGCCGTGTTGATCTAGCTGTAGAGTCTCTCTCTCAGGAATCACACTGACCAGTATTAACACACAGATGTAAAACAGCTATAAACACTGTTTCTAAACAGGCGCCTAGCGGTGCCTCGCAAACGTGGCTACATTGTTTGCTTGCATCACAGTGGGTTTCTCAGCCAATCGCCTGATTTTCGCCGTTTCTCTGCTAAAGCGGAGTTAGTATGCTGCTGCTTGACACGAGCTTGTGCACGTTGAATCCTTGTGTAAACAATCTGTCTGGTCACAATGCCACTTGTTTGTCCCGTTAGCTCAGACATATTGAACCTCTTACACTAAGAACATGTTCCTCTCTCCTCCATTTTGAATCTTTGTAGCTTTTAACTACATTATTCATTCATTTTTATTCATGCATTTACCTTTTTTAATTACTTTACCTTGTGTGTACTTGTACTTAAACACACTATAGCTAAGCTTAACTGTTATTAAATCAGACGTAGTCTGTTTCATGTTTTAACCATCCACATTAGACAACCAGATGATTGACACACTTGGACAATATTTAATGTCTCTGAATCGTCTCTTCTGACCCCCATGTCAATGGTCACTGGCCTTGGCACTTGCTCTTGTTGCCTAGGGTGATGTGGGCCAAGGTTTGGCTTCAGGGGTGAGCTGTAACACCAGCATTGTCATGAGAAGACCATTGGTCGGGCATATCATGCGATCTGACAGTGTTGTCACACTTTGTAGGCCTACTGTATATTACCTTCCTGAATGCTTTGTCACAGGTGTGATTCTAACAGTCTTTAAACAGCCTAACATGAGTCTGTATTGTATTCAATTGTAAGATAATACAACTTTTGTGAAGATAAGTGAATATCTGCTCATGGTCTGCTAGCTGCACATTATCTGTGCATGCTGAAAACAATAATCTGGTGTTTCTACACTGCCCTGGCTTTGTAATAAGGAACACAAAGTGGTGCAGACCGCACAACACTGTTACCAATGTTGCGTGCAAAGTTTCTGACAGAGCACCCAATGGCATCGAATGGATCTCCAGATTATCGATAAATTAGTTGTTAGATTAATTGGCTAAACATATTCATTAGATTTATTGCAAAAATAATAATCGTTAGGAACAGCACTACTCTTAATGACCCGTTGTCTTCGATTGGACCAGAAATGGGCATGAAATCAATCACAAAGTCCTTAGATAAGTCTGGCCACTCGGCTGCCATCTTGATAACGCTCCCGGACAATTATTTATATTTAATTTATATATATTTAATATTTATAGTTGTTATAATTAAGACCAGATGTAAATGAACAGAGAGAGAGAAAGCCATAACTTGACTTTCTATGTTAACCCAGACATAAAAAACCATCTGTATGATAGACGTGTGCGTTTGGTGTTTTTGCCATCAAATGGTTGGCTAAATACGTTAACGTGTTTAGGTGGTCTTGTCTTTTCTATGCAGCACCTCTGGGTTTCTTCAGAGCTGTTAATTGTGTGTGTGTGTGTAGCTGGAGACACAGACGACCCTTCCAGAATCCCGGCCAACCCGGTGATCAACGGTAACATAGCGATGGCAGACGGACACAACAACACAGAGGAAGACATGGAGGACGGTGAGTACACACCTGCCTGTCCCCGTGGCAACACGGGCAACCACCTGCCTGTCTCCCAGGGCAACATGGCAGCAGCATTATGAATTTTATTCTGTGTTCAGTCGTGATGTGCAAACGGCCTTACCTTTATGCCACTAATGCTAGCTCGATGTTAGCACAACGTTATCTTAATAATAATAATAATAATACATTTTATTTAAGGATGCCTTTCAAGACACTTGCATTACAAATACAAAGAAACATAATATAAATATTAATGATAGCACAATGCTAGCTTAATGTTAGCTTAATAATAATTATACATTTTATTTAAGGATGCCTTTCAAGACGCTTGCATTACAAATACAAAAAAATATAATAATGTTAGCACAATGCTAGCTTAATGTTAGCTTAATAATTATACATTTTATTTAAGGATGCCTTTCAAGACACTTGCATTACAAATTCAAAGAAACATTATATAAATAATAATGTTAGCACAATGCTAGCTTAATGTTAGCTTAATAATTATACATTTTATTTAAGGATGCCTTTCAAGACACTTGCATTACAAATTCAAAGAAACATTATATAAATATTAATGTTAGCACAATGCTAGCTTAATGTTAGCTTAATAATAATTATACATTTTATTTAAGGATGCCTTTCAAGACGCTTGCATTACAAATACAAAAAAATATAATGTTAGCACAATGCTAGCTTAATGTTAGCTTAATAATAATTATACATTTTATTTAAGGATGCCTTTCAAGACGCTTGCATTACAAATACAAAATAATATAATAATGTTAGCACAATGCTAGCTTAATGTTAGCTTAATAATAATTATACATTTTATTTAAGGATGCTTTTCAAGACGCTTGCATTACAAATACAAAAAAATATAATGTTAGCACAATGCTACCTTAATGTTAGCTTAATAATAATTATACATTTTATTTAAGGATGCCTTTCAAGACGCTTGCATTACAAATACAAAAAAATATAATAATGTTAGCACAATGCTAGCTTGATGTTAGCTTAATAATAATTATACATTTTATTTAAGGATGCCTTTCAAGACGCTTGCATTACAAATTCAAAGAAACATTATATAAATATTAATGTTAGCACAATGCTAGCTTACTGTTAGCACAATGTTGGCACAATGATGGCTTGTGCTCTAGAGATGCCCAGTCTGGTAATGGTACCAGTCAATGTATGACCAGTGTCAACTCTAGTCAACGCTGTGGCCGTGTGTGTAAATAGTTCCCCTTCCTGCACTTCCCCTCCCAGACACCAGCTGGCGCTCTGAGGCCACGTTCCGCTTTGTGGTGGAGCGCTTCAGTCGCCTGAGCGAGTCGGTGCTGAGCCCATCGTGCTTCGTGCGCAACCTGCCCTGGAAGATCATGGTGATGCCGCGCTTCTACCCTGACCGGCCGCACCAGAAGAGCGTGGGCTTCTTTCTGCAGTGCAACGCTGAGTCTGACTCCACGTACGGCCACTGGGGGGCGCCCCACTAGAGACAGACATACACAATACACATGCATTGACACACATCCAGGTAGGGAGGGCCAGAGCTGTGTTCACTCCAATGGACCTTTTTTTCACAGCAGTGGAGAATTGTGGAACAGTTTCTGAAAGTTAGCCGCAAATACTAGTACCCTATAAATGATATTGAAAATGTAAATAGATGGATTCATTTACTACTTATTGCCAAAAATGTCAGTTATTGCATCTGTATTTATCGATTTGAATTGCCCACCAAGTGGTACGGAACTGTTTTGTCTAGGGAGGGCATGCTGCGCACATACAGTATACACACCTTAGGGACGGAGCCAGAATAAGATGCAGTATTCAGATAAGCACAAATAGTGGGTTTTTATGAATATTTATTTCAAACTAATATCTATTAAAAATGATTTGTTCGGGTAGAAACGTAAGAAACCATTTAGGTGTTTTATAATGTGAGTGTAGTAGATGCTAGTCACACAGTTGCAGTGTGCTATCTATTTCAGCTCAAAAGATGCAGCGGAGCTGGTTAGACCATGGTTAGGCTAGCGTTAGCCTTGCAACCTAGCCTACATGTGTGGTAGACGTAACTAGGTCTACATTTTGATTGATTGTTCTGAATTGTATCTACCCGACAAGGATTGGGATGATTGCAGAGCGATGCACTCTACAGGATCAATTAGCTCCGTTGTTGTTATAAATATGGCCTATTTCATCATGTCGTGATGATCATAAGTGATTATAGGCAGTAGGCTAACATGCTTATCATAGGCCGTGCTCGTGAATCTGATGTATTGGTTTATCTGCCTGATTAACTATATGCCAAATGCATACATTACTTGTTACCGTTAAAGAGAAGTGACCACTGCATCAATATGTTCAGCTGGAGGGTGCTGATGACACACACACACACACAATGGTCACCTGAGTCCATACAGGCCAGGTTTTGATTGTGCGTGCATGTGTGCGTGCAGGTCGTGGTCGTGCCACGCCCAGGCCATGCTGAAGATCATAAACTACAAGGACGACGAGAAGTCCTTCAGCCGCAGGATCAGCCACCTGTTCTTCCACAAGGAGAACGACTGGGGCTTCTCCAACTTCATGTCCTGGAGCGTGAGTAGACCCCCGCTGACCTCTGCTTGGTCCTGACTCTTGTAGCTCAGTCTATGACAGCTTGCATGTACCGTGTTGCAACCACTGTGTACCGTCAGGTAGAGTAGTGTTAAGGAGCAGGTAGACATCTTGTTACAGGATAACAGGTACAGTGTTAAGGAGCAGGTAGACATCTTGTTACAGGACGCTAACA
>JAODLL010028499.1:6280-20222 GCA_026546735.1 Forbesichthys agassizii | reverse complement strand
CCTCTACCTGGAGACTGTTCTCTCTGTAGCCAGCAAAGATTCCCCTCTACCTGGAGACTGTTCTCTCTGTAGCCAGCCAGGATTCTCCTCTACCTGGAGCTTGTTCTCTACCTGCGTCATTGGTTGGGAGAACGGACTGATTCAATTGAGTAACTCTGACCGAATTCTGTTTAATGTCTGAACGTTAAGGAACAGTGCATGTATCATTCAATGAACGGAGCATCTTGCTCTGGAGCGGTTTGTGACGTTTTGTTTGTCATGAATGAGCTGGTGAATGAATCTTTTTGAAAGAATTGTTTCATTGAGTGAAATGTTTTGAATCTTTGAACAGACGTGAATCTGCCATCTCTGTCATTACGGACCATGTAACTCAAAAACCTCACACTAACCTAAACCACACTCTTCACCTTGTGCATGGACCGTCATCATTGTCAGGATCAGGATTCTGCAAAAGCACTGTGCTCGGAAGTATGCTTTATTTGTAAGTAGTATAGCTCTTATCGTGCAGTGTAGATATCACTTCATCATGTCACATTGTCAAGTGCTTCTGGCGTATTGAAGTTTGCACATGCATTAGTGTGTTTACTGCGATCTCACATCAAATCAGACATACAGTATGTGAAACACAGCCTAAAGGTTTTGATAAGTTCAAGTGAAAAAAGGACTGCATTGTTTTGCGTTGTCCTGGGTGCAAAAGCAATTTGAGAAGACACTAAATATTTACCCATACACATTTCATTGTGTTGTTGTCTTATAACATTTGAATAATTACATGATAATTGCTGCTACTTAGCTATGTGTATTAGCCTGTCAAGTGAGTACAAAGTGAACACTAGCTGGTTTATAAATACATGTTGTTATGGGTTAATGATAGTTTCTATCTTCTTCTTCATTCCATTCATGATTAAATATTATTATAGGGTGTGTGTGTGTGTACATGAATGTCTTGGGAGGTGTAAGACAAACAGGGGACCAGTTATTAGAACATCTGGGAATGCTAGGAATGAAAAGCACTTCCCAGCGGCCTTTTTCCGTTGGTGATAAGAGTGTAGGCAGCGCGGAGCCTACGACACATCCTCGTCGTCTCAGTGTTCCCGTGGGAACATATGCAGTCTTCACTGGGCATTAGGTAACTGTGGTCCTGTGGTGAACAAGCCACTGGTGGCCCATGACGTCTCACTGGGAATGCAGTCATAAGGCACATCAGCTCGGGACAGCAAGCTCTTCTGTCTAAGCCGATACCCTGTATTTGGGCTTCATAGTGGAATGGTCCCTCTGGTGGGGACGGGGTGGGGGTCTTCCACAGACCACTGTGGATTAGTAGAGAGGGGAGACATCTACTGTGCAACCATGTACCGCTCGCTCTCTCACTCGGACCCTGTGTCATCATTGAATCCTATCTGGAGAGAGAGAGAAACAAAAAGAGAGAGAGAGAGAGAGAGAGAGAGAGAGAGAGAGAGAGAGAAAAGAGAGAGAGAAACAAAGAGGGAGAGAGAGTTGGATAGAGAGAGAGAGAGAGAGAGATAGATAGATAGAGAGGACAGTGAGAGATCGAGACAGTAATAGGTCAAGAGGTCGAGGTCAAGAAAAAAATGATGCGCAACATTAGTCATTGATGTTCACGTGAAGTTTCAAAAATGTACTTCAGGCGAGTAACATACCAATGTTGTCATCAGTAGTGGTTTCATTCAGTGTTTTACGCAATTGGTTATATTTCATCTCCACTTCCTGAAATGAAAGCGATGCGCGGTAACAAACTGTGTGTCAGTTTCAAGCAGGTAGGCCAGACAAACAGCGTAAATGTGTAGTATTAGGCACCCAAATGCACCCAAATGACCAAAGTATGAGCATTTCATTGGTGTTTACATCTAGAATGAACCTGACATGCCAGAGGAATAGTTGTCACAAGTCCATCTGGGACATTGAAAAGTAAAGTATAGGGTAGGTACTTTCAAAAAAGACTTGGCAGTTGATTGGATGAACCATCTGGTTGTTTTCTCTGTCGGCAAACCTAGACCAATGCTAACCTTCAGATCCTGCAGGTTGGCCTGTATGAGGCGCAGGTGAGTCATGAGCTGCCGCTGGAGGTTGGGACCGCCGCCCCCTGTCTGTGAGGAGGAAGACAGCAGCTTCTTCAGGTCGATGCCGAGGTCTCCCACGGCAACGTCATCCTCAGCGCTGCTGTCTTCAGAAGCAGCGTAGCAGTCCAGCGCGGCGTAGCCTGTAGGGGGCGAGGGAACGTGAGTAACGTCATCGTATCACGCATCAAGATACCCCCCCTCACCTACAAGCAGGTGGGGGTGGGGGGGCCTTCATATATTAACCGTGGAACTCTTCCTACTGAACAATGACATAACAGCAGACTCCCATGGCTTAGCCTGGCTTATTATGTCTTCAACTGTTGTACATTGTCTTTTGCTTTCTTGAGAGGCGCATGGAAATGTAATATATTTTATTATTATTATTATTATTATTCATCATATTCATCCTTCATTTAAACTTCTCCACTGAGCCTCACCATTGCCCAGGGCAACAGGTTCAAACAGGTCGTCCACAACGCCCTCGTCGGCTGCCGCCAAGACACCCGTCATGGCGCCGGTGTCCCCGGGGTCGACGCTGCCTGCTATGCTGGTCCTCAGCAGGCGGTCAGGGTCGCCTCGCCCCTCTGTCTCCTCTGTGTGGACCATGTGGTCGAGCAGCACCTGCTTCAGCAGGGCCACTGAGGAACAGTACATGGACGGCATTTATGCAGGGCTTTTCTAATGGACACACACACTCACACACCGGTGGTGGTGGCAGCCATGCAAGGTGACACCTGACCACCGGGGGCAGTCATGGTTAGGTGTCTGGCTCAGGGACATCTCCACACACCTCCATCATCCCCTCTACCAACCGACAGTGTTCAGTATGGAGTGGAGGGCGCTAACTTACAGGTAACTTCTACTGCACAAAACAATTAGGTCCCAGTGTTCAATACTGTACACGCCCCATTGGCTTTGACATAACGGGTTTTCAGTTACAGACCACATTATATGGCTTGTTGCAAGTGCAATCTGATTGTGTGTAGCCTCTTTTAAACCAGAACCGTTTGACACGAAGGTCAAGGGAATCATTTACTTATTTGTGAAATTAAATTATTTTAATCATCATCATCATTTAATGAGTTACAGATAATATGGCATAGATACTAGCGTACAATCAAGCCAGGACCAAAACAAACAAAAAAGATCAATTCTTAATAAACCTACATGTCCGTAGAGCTTCTTCAGCCCTGGAGAAGGGTATGTCGAAGGACATGTGCTCTTGGTCGCCGATGGCGATGCCTTGGCGTGATCTCCCCTGGAGGAAGGGCAGCCTGTCAACCAGACCCCCGCCGAGAAAGGCCTCAAGTTCCTCCTCGTCCACAACCTCCTGGTCCTCCCCTCTGTCCTCCAAAGCCACTAGCTCCTCCTCCTCCTCCTCCTCCTCCTCATCATCTGATCGGACGCCCTCATAGGAGCTGAGAGTGGTCGGTGGAGTGGGACTCTCCAGCGATGAAGCAGTGTTTGTATCTGGGGCACATGGATGGATTGGGGTTCAGAGGTTAGTAGTCAGTGGTTATCTTTGCAAGACCAGGATGGTCACTTTGAGTTTTGCCGCGAGAATCAGTCTGGAGAGCTCAAAATCAGTCTAGAGAGCTTCAAATCAGTCTGGAGATCTTAAAATCAGTCTGCAGAGCTTCAAATCAGTCTGGAGAGCTTCAAATCCTAACAACTGAACTGACCAATCAGCGTTGTACTGACATCTATACGGGCGGGATTCAGGTGTGACAACAGCGTTAGTGACTTGAAAAAACAATGACAGACAATGGTTCATCCAATCAACTGTTAACTATATTATAGTGTTGATGGACGACTCCCCAGATGGACTTGTGTCTAACAATTCACCTGGCATCTCAGGTAAAGAGTGACACATTCCAACCCTACATGCTTGAGCTAACCCCTACTTGTCTCTAAATCGTCTGCTAAAATGATGAAATTGTAAGGTAGCAGCTAGCAAAAAGAAGTAAATAAGCAGCTACCTGGAGACTCTGTATGTGCCGTTGAGCTGTAGTGGGCATCTCTGCTAGGCTTGACTATGCCAGGGCTCATGATCTCTAGAGCGTCCCGATCAGCACTGAAACACAGACACACATGCACGCACGCACACGCATACACACACACACATATTATAAGAAAATGCTTGTTTTGGATTATGCATTTCAGGTGTGGCTTATGTACGTTAGCCTGGCTAACTGTTGCTCTAAGATATATTTTCCCTGAGATTATAGTCTTGTTCGCACTGACGTTGAATCGAGCGTGTTTGTAAATGAAGCAATGCAAACAGTTGTAGCAACGCCGATTGGTTAAATGCTGCTCTAATAGTTTCAAATTAAACCAGAGGTCTATTCCCAGTGGGGGATAACTACTGCAAACACTTCCCAGTGGAATGTGTCCATTGGAATGTGTTTGTGTTTTTTTTTGTTGCATTTTTCAGTTTGGGTATAGAGATCCAGAGATCCAGCGATCCAGAGTTTACAGTATTAAAAAATGCTGAAATTTATGAATGAGGGGAGGGGATAGGGGAACCGCCATTTACACAACCCATAAAATTATGACTTTCATTCTGAAAAACGTGAATTATACGTCATGTCACATTATCATGTTGGCAAATGCTTTTACTTTGAAATTGTATGTTACGTCACAGCATCGTGTGGGCAAGTTATTTTACTTTGAAATCAATGGTCAGTGATCATCCACCACCAAAGTGCCCCAGTGAACTCACTCAGTCGGAGATAGGGGTATAATGGTATGTGGCTTGGTCTTCATGGCGTCAGCACACTGGATGATCATACACTGCCACCTGGTGGAATGGAGGTCACACAACAGGGTAATTCAAAACAGGAATTAAGAGAGTGTTTTATCTATAGCGGTGTTAGATATGCTAGACTCACGTCCTTCGCTCCGATACGGTTTGTGCCATCAGCTCATATATCCCGTTGTCGGACATGGATATCACAAAGAATGACTTGTTGTCTGAGGAGGAGAGATGTATTGGTCGTTAAAGGAAACAAAACAGATTCTCAATATTAGCTAGTCAATAGGGCTTAGTTCAACTATACTATTCAAACACAAACAAATGTTTGCATTTAGTGTAACTGCACCCCAGCTCTGAGCCTGACTCCGCCCATTGCACAATAATGAAAATGCTTATTCGTAGTCAAGGAGTTGAATAAGGGGAGGAGAAGGATGTTATCGTTAAGATTATGACAAAGTTAGGCGATTTTTAAACAATTTTGACATGTAAAGACTCTGCCTTTAACGGTGGTTAGAGGTCTCTCATACAGTTCAGTCTTATTTAGTTTACAACTCAAAAAACACATTGTAGGGTGAAGTTACTCTTTAAATGGTTCAACTGAACATCGTCTTTGTGGCAGTTTTGTGTGCGGGGGTCACCGGTAACTTCACTCTGCCCCCTCAGGCCAATAAATGCACCATTCCAAGTGTGTGCAGTTCTTACCAGTGGCCACAGGGCGGACCATGACGGTGTTGAGTTTAATGATGGGGCTAAAGATGTGCTTGGTGTCGGCAGCACCAGACAGATTCTTGCTGTGGCATTTCAACACCAGGCGCTCATCTTGCTTTTGCAGTAAAACCAAAATGTCCTCCAGCAGGATTGTGTAGAGCTCTGACAACAATACAATAATAGAAATAATGCACAATATTAACAATAATAATGTTTGCTTTTGGCGACAAGTGGTAAAGCAGGGCGATAGGTCATCAAGAACTCGTTGGTTCGAACCCTGCTATCTCCTCTCCAGGTGTGGATATACCTATTGTCTTGTCTTTGTTGACCTTCCAAGACAGTGGTCCTTCATGAATCATCTTCCTCTTAGTCAGGTCCAGGTTCTGGAGGACAATGGAGTCATCATGCAGAAACACAGGTGTGGAGTCAAGCGGCATAATGATGTACTCCTTGGTTTCACTTACCTTGAACTCCAGTATCATGGGGTTGTCACTCTGTTTCAGTGAGGAGAGGTCCAACCTTCTCTGATACTCCTCTAGCCTCTGCAGAGAAAACATTCATATTGTCATGAAAGTGACAATAACATTTGCAGTGGCTGATAAATGGTTTTTGTAACCTCCAGGTTAGTAATGTAATATATGTAAGATAGTCATTTGTATTCATTTGTCATTAGTAAAAAGGTCCCAGATAATATCCATCCATCCATCCATCTATCCATCCAGCCATCCACCGTCAACCGTTTATCCGTGGTTGGATTGCGGGGCAGCAGCTCAAGCAGAGGACCCCAAACCTCCCTTCCGTGAGCCACATTAACCAGCTCTGACTGAGGGATCCCAAGGCGGTAGATCAGAAGTACCGCCCCACATATAGTTAAACATATATACTATATATATATATATATATATATGTTTAACATTACTATAATAGCAGACAGCTATTTTCCATGTAAATATATAGTGGAGTAATATGGTGTCCTGAGCAGAGAATGACATCACACTGTGTGTGTGCGTGTGTGTGTGTGGCCCCTAGAGCATTTGTTCTGGTCTGAGATACCGGTGCTCTAGTGCGCCATCTAGTGTATCCATCTAGCTCATGCAGAGCCCGTTTTAAGACCTGAACGCTTGCTTACCTGTTTGTTTTCAGCCTCCTTGACGGCCTGGTTGACATGGTTCAAGATCTTCTTGCAGCATTCCCCCGCCCGCGTGACCTTTACCCTCTCGACGTCGTCCTCTGTGGACAGACCACAGACGCACACAACACAGCTCGACCTGTCAATCAACCCACCTGCTGTTGTTCCCGTTGCTTTTAAGGTGCTCTATATGATGACAGTTGAAACAAACTATTTTATATGGAAGATTATTCAAGAATTTGATTTGTTTTATATTTTGTCAAAATTCAGAAATGCCTTTTTATTATTTTTATATTGGTCAGTGGAGAGAAGGGTCTCAAAAGTATCTTACCAGTGTACTTGGCTATGTTTTCCAGCAGCAGAGGATACTTGGTTAGCCTCTGCATTTCCACGGGGATGATATCCTTCAGCTGCAGACGACGGCACATGCGGTTGCTCTCGGCTTCCTGTAGGACCAAATCACAACAGATACTGCTCTGCCTCCACGCCTGACAGCTAGTGCCAGGCTTAAGGCCCAGGTATGCTTCTGAGCAACTCGGCGGACGTGTGTCAGGGCGTGTCAAATATTTCTGTATTTTTTAAATAAATTGGTTTATAACTACATGTCTTCTATGTGCACAAACTGCGCAGATTGTGTCCCTGAAGTGTACAGTACCTGGGCTTTAATGGAGATATCGTATAAATGGTCCCCGTCAGTGGACTACAAAGAGCGGGATATAACACATTATGACACTGACCACAGAAAGAGGCATATCTTGTGAACATCAAGACTAATATTAGAGACTTTATGCTTACAGACTGAGGCACAAATACAAACGGCAATTCATCAAAATGCCTCTCTTGTCAAGAATAGGCGGGTCTTGACGCAGTTAGCCAGCGCCGTGTCCCAGACTTTACGCCAAGTAAATTCTGGCACTGCCAGACTAGTAGGCTCTTGCTAAGGGGCAGCATATTGTAGTCAGTTAGGGAGTTAGGCTCTCACCCTAAAGCACAAAGGTCATGTTTGTCTGCATGTCCTACACACATGCTAGTTTGAATGACCTGTACACCAAATTATTACTTCATCCAGGACCACTATAGTCAAACTAAGTATTATTTACATTAAGTGAATTATATTTGGAGGTATGGCTCTGTTCTGGAAGCTCCCTGCCCTTTTCATGCGCATACATGGGAAACCCTTTTCATGTACGCGTACATGGGAAGCCCTTTCCATGCGCGTACATGGGAAGCCCTTTCCATGCACGTACATGCCCAAGGCAGGGAGAGCAGCAAGAATACCCCCCACAGGGTAGAGAACAGAGCAAACATCAATGACAAAAGACATTGATTAAATACAGACACACAGAAACAAAGGAGGTGCAGAGGGAGGTGGTGGGAGCAGAGGGGCTTGCAGGGCGAGTGTCACAAAAGGGCAGGCTTAGCCATCTTAAATATGCCGGCCTGGAGTATTTGGCCAGTGCATGTAGAGCAGCGGTCAGCTGGTCAGTCAGCTGGATGAGACCAGCTGGTCAGTCAGCTGGATGAGACCAGCTGGATGAGACCAGCTGGTCAGTCAGCTGGATGAGACCAGCTGGTCTGTCAGCTGGATGAGACCAGCTGGATGAGACCAGCTGGTCTGTCAGCTGGATGAGACCAGCTGGTCAGTCAGCTGGATGAGACCAGCTGGTCAGTCAGCTGGATGAGACCAGCTGGTCTGTCAGCTGGATGAGGTCAGCTGGTCAGTCAGCTGGATGAGACCAGCTGGTCAGTCAGCTGGATGAGACCAGCTGGTCAGTCAGCTGGATGAGGTCAGCTGGTCTGAACTAACACCGTGCTCGATTTGTTTTCTTTCCATTGTGCTGACCTGCATGAAAGCAGTGAAGCGTTGGTCCTTCTTCTGCCTGCTCTTGATGAGCTCCAGAGCTGAGGGCTGGTTTCTGCAGAACGTCCCCACCGCGTTCTGGATCTTCTCCTCCTCTTCACCGCTGAACTGTAGACGACACACATACACACACACACACACACAAACGCACCCAATAAGTTGGGATGCAGTTTGTTCATTCCCGATACCGATACCGGTTGAAATGGAAAGAGAACTTTCCTGAACGCCAGCAGAGATTGCAGCTGGCAATAGCAAGAAGGAACTCAAACAGCTGAAACCATGCCAACCTTTATGTTACAGTGGACTTTAGGGCAGGGTGTAAGAACTAAGGTGTATCTTATGCCTACGTTTGAACTTTTCAGTTTCAAAATGTTAGTGCGTAAACACCGACATAAGATAGAACTTAAGTTTAAACTAGATGAATTTATGATCTGCTGGTGCAGTTGGGTTTTGCACCCAAGGTCTTTTATTGTAAAGGACTTCCGTGGAATTTAACACTATTGTTTTTATTGTGTACTTTTGCATTGTTATTGTATTGTATACACATATAAAACATCACATATGATGGTGAATGGTACTGCTTTATATAGCGCTTTTCCAACCTTCTGGCCACTCAAAACGCTGGATAATAATCATGAATAATAATATTGATATCACAGTATATTTTCCAATCCTAATGTCTTACCAGGGACAGGAGGTCATCTCCGATCTGTCCGATCACAGATGTTTCACTTCTCTGTCTGATTGCCATCATCTGCTCGGTGATGGACACTGTGGGATCCCAGGAGGAGAAGTTCTAGTCAGTGGCCCAGAACGCCTCCGGTTACTGGGCCTGTAAACGGTCCTGACATCTACTGGACCTTATTGGTCAGACATCCTAAACATGCTCTTCAGTGGATCATGTTGCTGCTGCAGCAACAGTCCAGTGTATTGCAAGGGAAGCTAGTGTTCCAACATCTTTGCTGCCATAGAAACACATTACGTTGCTGCTCTATCTTTGAAACACATTACGTTGCTCTATCTTTGCTGTCATAGAAACACATTACGTTGCTCTATCTTTGCTGCCATAGAAACACATTACGTTGCTGCTCTGTCTTTGAAACACATTACGTTGCTCTATCTTTGCTCCCATAGAAACACATTACGTTGCTCTATCTTCATCACCATGGAAACAATAATCACCGTGCAGCTGAATGATCTCCTCCAGGTTGGCGAAGACCAGCTGCACATCTTCTATGGGGAGGATGCCGTCCCTGCTGAGCCGCTGGTAGAACACAGAGTCCAGCACCCGGAGCATGCGGAGATGGGCCCTCTCAGTGTGAAGCAGCTCTGTGCGCACACACACACACACACACACACACACATGAACATGTGCGTGCGCTCAGGCTCACGCAAAGGTGCACACATACACAAACATGCATGCTGGTCTCTTTCATTAAGTAGGCTACAAACTATGAATGCTCCTTCCAGATACGCGATGAGGTCGATAGTAGTGGGCTACCCTTTACCGACTACGTTTGCCAACGCCGCAGGGTGAGTAGGGAAAGGTGGGCATAAAGATGCACTGTAGACCTGTAGTCATTATGTTCCTACTTCAGTTTTATAGATAGCCATTAATTAGTAGCGGTAAGTAACTTTTTTTACATTAGTTATTTAGGCTATTTCCATCCCACCTTGACGATGGCATCGTCCATCAAAATGTTTACTGTAGACATCGTCCGATGCCAATTTGACAGACATTGCCCAACCCTACAGTATATGTATATTTGCACCACCTAGTGGCAGAAAGCAGCACTACACAGAGCCTCTCTAATAGGTGGCGCCCCCTAGTGGTCCTGGGCGGCTCTCTCACCGTTAAACACCTCCTGCCTCTTGATCTCCAGGGGCGTCAGGCCCGCCAGCACCTCACGGCTCACCAGACGCTGCCAGTCCAGGGGGTCCTCCTTGCGTCTGACCTCCGAGGCACGGTCCTCCTCGCTGTGGGCTTCAGCTGGGCTCGTGACGGGCAGCCCCTCCATCCTATAGAAAGAGAGGGAGTGAGAGAAGAGAGAGAGAGAGAGAGAGAGAGAGAGAGAGAGACGGGGGAGAAAGAGAGTAAGTAAGAAAGGGAGTAGTGCTGTTCACAATCATAATAAGTAAATACTATTTGATTCCACATATTATTCCATAAATAATATATCTTATTTGAGGGAAAGGTCGAATGCACAGCAGCTGTTTAACCCCCAGGTTAAGATATGTATCACCTGGGTTCCTGCTCCTCCTCCTGCATCTGCTCCACGGTGCCGGGGCTGAAGTCAAACAGGGAGGCGGTCGGGGAGGAGGTGGAGTCCTGGCTTTCTCCACCAGAGGGCGCCTCGCCCTGCCTGGGTGTAACGAAGGACGGGGAGAAGCCTGCGCACACACAAGGAAGTTGAAGTGGGCCAGATGGTCGGGTCAGGTCATGTTGCTATGGGCTGGTCTAGCTAGCAGGCCATGTTGCTATGGGCAGGTCTAGCTAGCAGGCCATGTTGCTAAGGGCTGGTCTAGCTAGCAGGCCATGTTGCTATGGGCAGGTCTAGCTAGCAGGCCATGTTGCTAAGGGCTGGTCTAGCTAGCAGGCCATGTTGCTATGGGCAGGTCTAGCTAGCAGGCCATGTTGCTATGGGCTGGTCTAGCTAGCAGGCCATGTTGCTATGGGCTGGTCTAGCTAGCAGGCCATGTTGCTATGGCCTGGTCTAGCTAGCAGGCCATATTGCTATGGGCTGCTCTAGCTAGCAGGCCATGTTGCTATGGGCAGGTCTAGCTAGCAGGCCATGTTGCTATGGGCAGGTCTAGCTAGGAGGCCATGTTGCTATGGGCTGGTCTAGCTAGCAGGCCATGTTGCTATGGTACCTGAGTCTGAGTCCTGCCCACTAGCGTCTGACAGCAGACCACCGGCCGTCGCGACGCCGTTCAGCGGCAGCGGGGAACCGGCGAAGATGGGAGAGATGCAGGCGGCGCCGGCATCTGAGCTGTCGCTGGCCTGGCTGCCGTGGACGCGGCCAGAGGGCGTGTCTTGGTGCTCGGGGATGCTGTTGGCGGCCGCCTGTTGTTGCCGCGGCAACCTTTGCTTGCTCAGCTCCAGCGCTTTGCCGACTGGTATGGGTGCACACACACACACACACACACACACACACACACACACACATTGGATGGAAGCTTTAGCTACAAGACACTAACACGTCACGCCCTTTACATGCTGGATGCGTAGTTTCCCAGTAATTCCATTCGCTGCCTATAGAGAGCAGCGTAGAGCTTGCAACATTGCGGAGCGTATGCAGTAGCAGGTGACGGGCTAAGGTAAACTTGACCTGGCTGCACCCAGAGCCATGGAAAGAGAGAGTTACGCCAACGGAAGTTCGACATTTTCAACGGTCACATGGTTCATGGAGAGGCAAAACCTATGGCAAAATAGTTCCAGGAAGTTTGAATATATGTATATAGATATACAACGTCATTTTTTGGTAATTTGTAATCAATAAATGCACAGATTTACATTTAAAATATAATTTATAGGGTACTTTTAGTATTTAGGTTAACTTCGGAAACTATTTTGACGCCCCACAATCCGCCATTGCTGTGAAAAAAACGGTCCACTGGAGTGAACAGAGATGACGCAACTCTCTCTTTACATGGCTCTGGCTGTACCTAAAATAAAGCTGTGGTTCTTTTTATTGCCGAAAATTGTACTCATACTATATTAAGAACCACATTTCGCCTGTAGCAATGTCAGCAATGTCATTCAGGTTTCGCTACGTTAGCTTACTCGGACCGGCCATGGGACCTGCTAGCATCGCCATGGATACCAACTGTAACCAGAAAGAGTTGTCGCGTAGAGTGTTGCATTGTTGGTGTGCGTAAAAAAAACTATGCAGCGTAGGAAAACTACATATCCAGACATGAGTGAGTGAAATGTGAGAATTCTGCGATAACAATATAATATCTGCTCTAGTTGACAGCCCCTGCTTCTGTATAAGTCAATTTATTCATTGCCAGCTACTGGAATGTGTAGATCAACCAGGGGCTCTTTCCCTGGTCCGGCCTGCCTTGCCTGTCAATCACATGAATCCACAAACAAAGATTCAACAGGCTCAACAGGTATAGTCAGCTATTGTAAGCTAATTGTAACCTTTGTAATTGTAAGCAAATTCACCAAATATTTCTGCACATTTTGCTAGCTTACACACCAAGTGTGAGAAAATAGTACTTCTACAGTACACAGCCCTGGCTCCGTAAATAGGAACACAAAAAAAGTGGCGAAAACCGCTCACAACAACAATGCCCTTGGCTTCGCAATGCATTGTCAATGTGTGAGGCGGAGCTTCTGAGGGAGTGTGTAATGATTTGAGCTCAAAGTTAGCAAGCGTCCTCGAGGATGACTAACCCTGCTTTTAAAAGATTGACTTCTGTCATCACCTGACATAGATTCCACCCTGCTTGGTCTCCGCGGCTGCCCGAGGATGTTGGAAAAGCGAGTCTTCTTCGTCTTCTCTTCTCCCTCCTTCTCAGGCTTGATGCTTTTCTGAGTGGGGGGGTGGGGTGGGGGGAACACAATTCAATTAGCCTACCCTACGTTTGCTAGGACCAGCAAAGCAATATAGGCACATTTGGAAGTCTGCGGGGGGGAGGGGTCTCGTTCTTGTAACGCAGCATTGATATTATTACCGTTACTGAAAAAAGTAATAACATTTTAGTAACTAGTAACTAGTTACTGCCCAACACTGCTTACAATGTAGTGCTATTTGAGAAAGGACAACCCAATAAGATAAGCTAATAACCAGTAACAGTGGCAGTTAACGAACAGCGAAGAACTACAACTCTTACAATTATATGGCCAAGTTAATATGTTATCTAATAAATATACGTGTGTGTGTGTGTGTGTGTGTGTGTGTGTGTGTGTGTGTGTGTGTGCGCACGTTGCTATGCGAGACCAACCTTGATCTTGGGAAGGAAGGGAAGTCGTGGTCTTTTAGGCTCAAGGCAGCGTGGTTCCTTGACCTTCACCCCAAGGTGCTTCATGTAGGACAGGACCACATACTGCATAGCCGTGCTGAGACACAGAACAGGTCAGACTTCAGCTAATGTCAGACCTCATAGTCAGACCTCATAGTCAGACCTCAGCTAATGTCAGACCTCAGCTAAAGTCAGACCTCAGATAATGTCAGACCTCAGATAATGTCAGACCTCAGCTAATGTCAGACCTCAGCTAAAGTCAGACCTCATAGTCAGACCTCAGCTAATGTCAGACCTCAGCTAATGTCAGACCTCATAGTCAGACCTCATAGTCAGACCTCAGATAATGTCAGACCTCATAGTCAGACCTCATAGTCAGACCTCAGCTAATGTCAGACCTCAGCTAAAGTCAGACCTCATAGTCAGACCTCAGCTAA
>JAODLL010028489.1:0-23760 GCA_026546735.1 Forbesichthys agassizii | reverse complement strand
TTCATTAGAATCAGGTGTGTTGGAGCAGGGAGAGATCTAAAACATGCAGGGTGTGGCCCTCCAGGACCGGAGTTGAATAGCCCAGCCTTTTCACACATGAAGAGCAATATGAAGGATAAAGCACAATGGTGCCAAGACAGCCATGTCACAATGACTGACAAAAGAAAAGCCTCCATCCGATCACTGGAGAAGCTAAACAAAATGCAAGATTACCCCACACACACACGTTACACCGCACACATGCAGAGGCCGCTCTATGTGAGCTGAATTAACCTAACCATCTGATAACCGAAGAAGCAAAACCACAATTACTACGCACACACACACGTACAAACACCGTTCTAGTGGAACCTAACATCCGATCAGAGAACATCAGCAAAAACACAATGTCAAGCACCATACGCACGATCAAATAAGACTTTAAATACATTAGCTCATCAACCTGAGCATAAATAACCCCCCTATTTATTTATTTTTTACAGACATTAACTTTATTCCACTCAGCGAAATCATCTTATGGATCATGTATCCAATTCTGACTGATTTCGCTAATTTGTTTAAAAGAATAGCATTGTCATTAGATTTGCCGGCAGGTGTCTAATTAGATGGGGAGCGTACAAGCTTTATTAGCGTTCCCTCTTCCATGTGCACCAATCACTGGATCTGACTCCTTAGATGATCTGTCAAACACCAGCACTAACCAGTATGAACCAGTATGAACCAGCAATAACCAGTCTGAACCAGTAGGAACCAGCATGGAATTCATGCTGGTTTTTGCTGAATTATTTAGCAGGGCAGAGAAGCTGTTGGCCTTGTCCCGCGTCTTAAAGCTACACTCAAGAGATTGACAAGCCAGTGAATATCTACGCTCTTCCATTCGACGTTCACACAGAAATGATCCAGTGTTCCCACACACTGTGTAAATGAAAACACAAAGAGAGCTGTGCAGATAATAATATATACTATATAGCCATGGCAAGGTGTGTTGAAGGGAGAGTTTGTGTTTTGATCAAGTTCAAATATGAACAATCTTTCTCCGGTCTGATGTGTTTGAAGACTTCATGTCACAAGTGAAATCAACCCTACTAACCCTTCTCTATCACCCCCCAGATCAGGTGTTCAGAAAAGCAGTTTCATACAGTATGTACGATATGAAGTATTATCCTGAATACCAAGTAAAACATTCTAACCTGACATGCCCGATCAGAGGTGCGTTTACAAACATATTTAAACAGTTTTGTGTTAAAAGTTCAAAGCAAACACGTTTGCCACGAGCGTACGCCACTGTTAGCCAATTCTGAACACACCTCTGTTAAGACACAATTGAAGAGCCATCCATTGAAACGTTTAAAAGACTTTCAAAAAAACGTTTAAAAGACTTTTTTTTTTAAACTTTAAAATACTTTTTTTTTTTTTAAGACTGACATGTGATTGGACAAACCTGTGGAACCGGCAGAGCCTGTTATCCACACTTGCAATAGAAAAGTCAGGAGAAAGAGTGAAAACCTAATTTGCATTGAAAAAAATACATTTAAATTAAACTAATGCTATATTGCATCATCACTACGTTAACCTCTGTAGGACACGGCGTTGTCGTTTTCGACTCGAGATGTTTCCAAGCCGCCGCCGTCGTCCCACATAAACCACGCCCGTAGCCAACAGTACGACGCTGACTATGCTGATCGGCAACACACTAGGTTTACCGGCCTGAAACACCACACTTTCCAAGCTCTTCTTCACATTCTATCGAGTTAGCACAATCATCACATTGCCTGTGTGTAGGCCAGTGTGCCAGTAAGCCAGTATGTTAGTGGTTGACCAACAACAGAAATGGGTGAATACACTGATGTAATTTAACAAAACAACAGTAGGAAACAAAGGTTACAGGTGGACACATCGGGAGTCCTCCAATTGAACTTTCCCAAGCCCCGCCCTTTCACTTGTCCTACCTAGTTACTGTAACTAGGTAGAACAAAACACCATAGAAAGCTATTACAGCAAAACAGACAATGCTCAACTGTTATTGGAGGACAAGCAAAAAGGGGCGGGGCTTGGGGAAGGTCAATTACATTAGCTGTGTCATTATTTCAGTATAAATGAAGGCTGCTCTCCTGTTGTCCTAGTAACAGTAGCAATCACAAGGCAATACAGTAATTTATTTTCTCAGATGGTCACTCACAACCCTTTACATGTTCAGATACAATGCACCCAAAATACTGACAGTGTTCCTTTAATCTTGAAATGACTTCTCTAACAAAGCGATCGATGTAAACCTTCATTCAAGAGTGTGTTTTTCATTGACAATAGACACCGTTACTTATAAATGATGCAAAACATGGTACGTCTGAATGGGGGGAAAACGGCGAAGCTATCATTTAATCTACTTTTTCTCATAAAATGTTTGTACTTCTTTTCAGTAGTGTTTTGTCTTGCTTTAAAATACATTTCCCATAGCTTTTGTGTGTGTGTGTGTGTGTGTGTGTGTGTGTGGGGGGGGGGGGGGGAACAAACAGCAAGCCACTGAAATAGACACAGGTAAGAATTCACCCCTTCTGAGTCTGTTCTCTTGTTATATACAGTCGTTATAAATACACTTAAATTAAAACCCAGTTTCTGGTGTGTCTTGTCAAACGGAATAAGGCTATTGGCTGGGAGCGACGCTCACGCGATGCTATTGGCCGGGAGCGGCGGTCATGTGACCGCATGACAGCTGTGGTGTGCTCCAGTACAAACGCTAACAGGACGACAGAACGACAGAACAACAGGTGTCCACACACACACACACACACACACACACACACACACACATGGCTTGGCTTTGTTTCGCTGCGGTTCACTTCATCCTCTGTGTGTTCTTTAGATTTGTACAACAAAATAGATCCTCGGGAGCATTCACCCATGCGCGGCGCGGCGCGGTCGGGTCGCTGGCGACTGCAGCTGCGCTACTCTGGCTCCATGTTGTCGCTCTGGAAGCTGGTGTCCTCTGTGGAGTACAGCTTCGTCCTCACCGAACAGTTGCTGTCCATCAGAATGGCCTGAGGACACGCACGCACGCACACACACACACATGCACACACACACGTTGCTTCAACCAACTGACAAGTAATACAGCCTGTACTTTGTTCACTTAAAGGCAGGGTTAGTCGTTCTCCAGAACGCTTGCTAACTTCCAGCCCATGTGGCAACAATATTCCTCCTAGGCGACGCTCCACACATAGAAACGCATTGTGGGGAAAAGCGTTGTACTGCGGTCTATGAGCGGTTTTTGCCCCTTTGTTAAGTTGATATTTAGGGAGCCTGGGCTGTGTAGAAGTATCAGATTATTTTTTCAGCACGCACAGAGAACGGTAATGTGAGGAGATATTTGGTGAATTTAAGTGTATTAGCTTACAATTAGCTTACGATAGCTGACTACATCTTTAAGAATGGGTCCATGGTCCATTATGTAAGAAATCCTAATATTACAATAATGTAACATATTGTTGACTATTCTCTTCATTCCTTAGTATAAGTTGTTTTAGCCTTGTACAGACGGCAAAGTTCAAATGCATGCGACGTGTGCATGTGGTGTTGCCAGGCGTGTGCTTCTCATCTCACTATTTTCTCTTCTTGTCCTGGGGGGTTTCTGAGGAACAGGCAGAGCGGTGCGAAGAGAATGTCCACTATTCCGATGATGCTCATGAGCCAGGGAAAGCCGATGCTTTCGGCGATGGAACCTCCAATAGACGGGCCTGCAACAGTAACGTAGGAGAAACGGGGGTAACATGAGACACTTGTTACATCTGATGCTAGTACTGCAAAGGAAACGTGTATTTGTATTTATTACTTAATTTTTTAGTAATTACTAGTCAATAAATGCATCGATTTACGTTTACAATATAATGTATAGATTACTTTTAGTAACTTCCGGGAACTGGCACTGCCTTGCGGACGTGTCAGTTATTTCGGTATTCAAAATGAATTAGCGATCTTTCTAATCTTTCTAACTTTTTATGTTTTTGTGCGCACAAACTGTTTCCCGTGCATCATTTTGGTGGAACTGGAGAATATATACATATTGGTGGATACTTATGAGCCAATGCCGTCTATAGTGGGCTTCAGCCATGCACAGTCAATGCTTACAGGCCTGTACGGACGGTGGAAATTATGACATTTGCGCCGAATGCAGTTTGCAGACAGTGTCCACAGGCAAAAACCAGAGCCTTTAGATCATTTAGCAGATATTTATGAGGTTATTTTATTGTTATTCTAACATATTCTTACGATAATGTGTGTGCTGTATAATTATTCAGCTGTGAGTGTCGCATAGACAGGGTTGGCACAAATGTCACATGGTCTTACCCAAAGCAAATCCCATGCAGAACGCTACGTCAGCAATGGCGTACACGCTTCCATAGACAGACACATGCCGCAGGTCCACCAGGTATCCCATAATAGGCATCATGGAGGAGTCTACCATGCCTACACGGACCACATTGACAGGAACAATGGGGAACCAGGCTCTAAACGTTAGCCAACACAGTGCGTCTCATCACTGGACTCACCAATGGCAAACCCCACGCCAAAGTTGGGAAGAATCAGGCCGTAGATGTTCCTTGCAAAGGGAACCTAGTGTCGGAACACAGATGAATACATGCACTGTCTGACTGAAGACCTCATGCGAAAAATATCATTTCTGTAAATTGGCATTTTAAGATTTAATTCCAGATAATTCCAGAATCAGGATGATCATTGTGACACACTTTTGTTACTGGTTCAAACAGAATGTGATCATATGGACCATGTGTGCCATACGGTGACAATATTTGGTTTTCACAAATGTGAGTGTAGTTTTGAATGAAGTGTTTCATTTGGCCACAGATCTGAGGTGTTCTGCCACTTGTGTGTATGGGTGTGTGAATTGTGTGTAGTGCTTTGACAAAAGCAGCCCTGTTTTCAAAATTGAGTTTGAGCAATCGAAAAAAAAACTGTAATAATGATGTTAAGAAGCTGAAGTACTTTTATAATTTGCGGAGACTGAGTATTAAGAGATGTGTCGTGTGTGAACGATGAGTTCAGAAGGAACTCATTAAATTCAATGAACAAGAAGAGGGCATCTTGTATTTGGGAAACCAGAAATGTCACTAAACGATTTGCGGAATGACTTTGTGGATCTGCTTTCTCTAATGAGCATATCATGTATTAGACACATACATAACTTCTTTGACAAACCAATAAAAATCTAATCAAATCAATACATATACTCTTCCAGAAGAAATAATGTAACAAAAGCTATACAGTCATAGGTATACTTACACATATCACACTAAGTCCCACCAAAATCATTCCAATAAGAGCACACAGCCATCTAGATAGGAGACAGACCATAGATAAGAACAGTACCTCAGGAGAGCACAGAGACATTATCTCTGTCCTTCTCCAGTACATTCTGTCTGTCTGTCTCTGTCTGTCTGTCCTAGTACCTCCCCATCCGATGTGCCAGCGTGCCGAAGATGTGGGTTCCAATCAGGTAGGATATGGAGGCAGGCAGGAAGGCCACGCCTAGCCAGAAACACACGCACGCACGTGCACGCAGGCACACACGCACACGCACGCACGCAGGTACACACGCACGCACGCACGCAGGCACACATGCACACGCACGCACGCACGCAGGCACACATGCACACACGCACAGAGACAGTTTATGAGACTGAAGGTGGAAAGGTGCATTTGTGCGTTGGTGCGTGTGATTGTGTGTGTGCATGTGACTGTGTGTGCACGTGACTGTGTGTGTGCGGTGCTTGGAGGGGTGTGTGTGTGTGTGTGTGTGTGTGTGTTGGGGGGGTCTCAGATAAGACTGAGAGCCCTATCAGTCTTTCATCAGCAGCCTCGGCTACATCTGCCGTCGTCTGGGTTGTTGTAATGAAGCCTCAATGTGTTTCCACACCTGCCCCGTCTTATGACACCCTAATATCCTGCCCCCCCCCGCTGTGTGCACCCAACACACACACACACCCCTTCCCCACACCAAGCTCAGGCCGCCTCCGTTATCTGACGGAAGCCATGCAGACAATGGCTGGTGTGGATTAATAAAGGCAACGCACGAGAGAGAGAGAGAGAGAGAAAGGGAGAGGGGGAGAGGGAGAGAGAGGGGGGCGTGCGAGCGAGGGCTCACTAGGACCTCGCCCGTTCTCACTGTATTCTTGTTGACAATATTATTTATAACCTGTTTTTTTCCCGTGTTATTATCTTGCTTCTCGTTTTCAGTGTTGTTGACGTTTGAGTTCATGTGTTTGCTATCTGACATGCTGTGCTATTAAAAGCCCTTTCCACAGGATCAAAGGGTTGAGGACTACTGCTTCTTTAACATCGTTGTGATATATTTATAAAAACAGAAACCTTTTCAATATTTGCTTGTGAGCTTATGTGTCTGTGGACACGTGTTAAAGAGTGTTCTTCCTATCGCTAGGACCTATTTCTCAATACCTTGGTCACATTTGCTTAAATCTTCACACAGTTCTCCTAAGCTACTTTCATCTTGGCACCACAGTTAATTTGACATCCAAAACACTTCACACATGTCACACTAGCATGTCACCTAATAAGTACATGATGTCAATCAAAAAAGAATTCCATAAACAACGCTAACATGTAGCATTACACAGTGCTTTTATTTGTACATTTGTTTTGCAATACAATACAAAACCCATCTGTAGAAATCACTGCAGTATGATCCTGGAATGAATATGATTTTATTCCATATTTTTCACTATGTTTGACAGTATTTACTATATTTTTTTCAATTGAGTTTTTTTTGGCCAATAAGTACAATACTGTAATCCCAGAATACAATGCTATATAATATATAATATCAACAGATCTATCTGGGCTCTCTCATGTTTACATTACAGGACAAAAGATGTCTCCTTTGTATAGATACCAATGAAACTCCTGGGTAGCTTTTCTGCTACAATGGGAACCAGATTCTGGTTGGTCTAATTGTTCCAAATAGTATTTACTATACATGTTTTAGATGTGGACTATATTGCTATACGGTATTAATGCGGATTGCTATATTTTTCTAGTTGGTTGATGTTATGTTTTAAAGAGTATGTAAACATGTGCACATTTGCCTGTAGGTACATAGAGCTCATCTGTAGCTGTGCTCCCATGCTGACTGTCTGAAGAGTTTAGCAAATGTGAGAAATAAGAAATGGGTCCTAGCGAATGGTCTGTTTACATGTGTGTGTGTGTGTGTGTGTGAATACCTAGCTGCCATTTACTGGAGCACATGGTCTCCATCATCCAGATGGGCAAGGTGGGCTCAATCATGCCTATGGCCATGTTGCCAAAACAGATAGCACCTGAATAGAGAGAGAGACAGATATATATATATATATATATATATATATATATATATATATATATAGAGCGAGAGAGAGAGAGAGAGAGAGAGAGAGAGACAGATATATATAGAGAGAGAGAGAGGGGGAGAGAGAGAGAGAGGCAGATATATATATAGAGAGAGAGAGGGACAGAACCTGAAAACTGTCAGGGAGTGACTGGGGCAAAGTGGAATCAGTCGCACAAAAACTGGAAATGCAGATTGTTGTCCAAATGATGGAAAGGTTCAGGCAGGCGATGTCAGAAGAGGAGAAGCAACTATTGAGAGACTGGACAACAGGACTTAAAAGTCCAATGGACACTGATCCTTTTCCAAAAATGTATAGTTTGAACATAATGGAAGGGGAGCAGAAGTCAGTTTGTCGGTGGGCTAACAACAATAAAAATGAACTCTATCTATATAAGATCTATACAATTTTGAATCGGGTATAGCTAAAGGATAAAGCAGACACACCGTGCAGGGCTCACTTTAACTTAGAGCCGGATCTTAGGCCATCTTGGAGAGCGCTGTATAAACCACCGCTGATCAAACGTGTAAGTGATTTACAATGGAGAATACTACACAGCATTATTGCTATCAATGCTTTTATATCTGTGCTTAATCCAGTGTTTTTTTCATTTGTTTGGAAAGAGAAACAATATTTCATTGTTTAGCGCATTGTTGTAGGTGATATGTTTGTTTTATTTGAAGAAGCTTTTAGCAAGCGTGTTGGTATTGTTTATCATTTATTAGACTTTTTGATTGGGCAGGCAAAACTGGCTATATACACTAGCAGAAAACAAAAAATAGAGACTGATAGAGACCAAGACGTGTCATTAATATTCAAAAGGATGGGGAAGGGTAGATTAATGCTAAAATATACTTTGTATAACATGATGGCTGATGTAGGGGAGTTCAAGAGGGTGTAGGATTATAAAGGAGCTCTGTTTACGGTCAATACGGAAGAATACTCTGGAAAAAATATGTATTTACATGATTGAACCATATCATGGAATATACTGTCCACACTGTCTAATTAAAGTACTGTTAAAACTCAAAGAAAACTCTCTCCCTGTCTCTCTCAATTCAATTATCTCTCTGCCCTTCACACTTCATGCCTCAGGTGAAGGGCACCTTAGTTTGGTTAGCATGCAACACGCACCACATATATTCAGTACTTACACCTACAGACATTCACACCTCATTCTAGGTTTTTCTGTTTGTTAGTTAAGAGTTTGCCGTTGTGCAGCATGTGAGCCATTTGCCGGCTCACGTGCTGAAAGGTGGAGACGTCACCCTCTGGCACGTGGTTAGCACCCAATTGTGACGTGGACCATACAGTAATAACACTGTAGTCAATGGCGGCCTTTGGCATCAGGCCGTTGGGGCGGGGCCGACCGGCCGACACTCACCACAGATACAATTTGAGCCAAGCAGCCGAGTCAATATGTCTCTCCCCTCTCTGTTCATGCTGCACTGCCACTTAAAAGAAACCATTATGTGCAGATGCTACTGCTATTGTCTGTGTGTGTGCGTCTGTGCGTGCGCGCGTGCGTGTGCATGCGTGTGTGCGTGCGTGCGTGCGGGGAGCGAGGTGATGGGAGGGGCCGATGTTTGTCCACCACGCCTCCAGATGAGTACAATAGCTTTGTTAATATCTATGTATCTATAGATTTGTTCATATTTCATTATCTACGTATGTATAATGTTTAATACTTACCAGCTGCAATTAAAATGTAGGGGTCCTTTAAGAGGGTAAATAGAGGCGTCCCCTTTTGGCTCTGGGGGAAAACATGTTTGAATTTAGGAAGTGATGCCATACACACCAAAGCAATAATTTAACCAGGAACCAGTTCTCAAGTACATTGCCATTTGGACAATTCCCAATATAATAAACTGTAAGTGAACAACCATGTTTTTTTTACTTCACTGTCAGTAGCCCATCTATCGACATTAGAGATGAACAAAATACATATTTGTGAGATGAACACATTACAAATACTGAATACAATTACAAGTATGTAGTTAGCAAAACGTATAGGCTGGTCTTGTTGGGGCGGAAACCCACAACCATCTGATTGGAAGTCAGCCAGCCTAACCAGTAAATGATGCTCAAATATGATGTCAGGGTGTGTACTCTTTCTCAGGAGCATATTATTGTCCAACATGCACAGAATATGCAGAATGTACATGTATGCAGAAAGCTACGTGGAACAAGTACAGTGCAATTGTATTTTGTGTCGGATATTTGTTGCCTTGTGGGGGAGATTCTGGCTTTATGGGAGTAACCGCTACTGCAAATCTATTTCCTGTAATATATTGAACATTTAAGCGTTTTAAATAAAATAAAAAGCAAACTGGAGCAGATATTGTGGGCATAAAGGGTATTATGCTTTTATTTGTGTAAAACGATATAATATATAGATATAACCAGCTGTTATATTTGATACCCGTTTATGCACCAAGCATAGTATTGCTCTTGTGTGACTTGTGTAAATGAATCTTGCTCTTATCTTATACTTGCTGCTGCAACTTCACAGTGGTCTTGCTAAGTTATCTCTGAAGGCTGCTAAAGTCACATGTTCCAGCAGAGAACTTTACTCCTGAAGACTTTGATGTAGGGTGAGGTTATATACTTTTGTTCCACTAATAAACACACATCACAAACAATAATAATAAACAGTCAAAGGTTTTTATGAATGGTGGAATTGAAACCTATTTAGCTTGGAAGTGGGAACTGCTGGCTTCCGACTTTGAATCGAACGCACCAAGAGGAAATATGACATCAGCAAACCACTTCATGGGCTACTGAAAGATGTGATGTAATCACTGTCCTCACCGTCTGTGCGAAGGCCTAGCTTACCTCAGGGTCCATCTTGGTAGGCTGAAACACAAGGAGCTGGAGCGCTGAAACAACACGGTGAATCAGTTTGTGTTACGAACACCTCTGTATTACACACATATACATACACACATACATATGTTACACGATTTGATAAAACATTAGAACTATATTTTCACTTATAATCATAATTATTCATTACATTTATAGATATTATAAATGTATTATTGCTCTTCCACCCCAAATCCCCCAACTACACCCTTAATTGCTGTAAAGCCCCTTGTGTAGTTTTAGGTACGTCGATGGTAACCGCACGTAGACATTTTAACGTGAAATTATGTTTCAATGTTCAAACAAGAAAAGCTACCTCCATATATGTATAGTTATTAAAGATTGATTATTGATCTAAGAGGACCAGTTACCTCCATACTTGTATAGATATTATAGATTAATTATTATTGATCTAACAGGACAAGCTACCTCCATACATGTATAGATATTATAGATTGATTATTGATCTAACAGGACAAGCTACCTCCATCGAACACAGCCAGAAAAGCCAAGATGAGGAAGGGGGAGGTCTTCCCAACAAACTCGTACATCACGCTGCCAAATGGTGGACCCACTGTGTGCAGAATAAGGAAATAAGCTAAATATATGCAATACTTTCTAAAGTAGGCATTACTCTTCTTATGCCATAATGCCAATTCACACCAATACACACCAATGCACACTAATACACAACAATACACACCAATGCACACTAAAATATGCCAATACACACCAATGCACACTAAAACACGCCAATACACACTAATGCACACTAAAACACGCCAATACACACCAATGCACACTAAAACACGCCAATACACACCAATGCACACTAAAACATGCCAATATACACCAATGCACACCAATGCACGCCAATAAACACTAAAACACGCCAATACACACCAATGCACACTAAAACATGCCAATACACACCAATGCACACTAAAACACGCCAATACACACCAATGCACACTAAAACATGCCAATATACACCAATACACACCAATGCACGCCAATAAACACTAAAACACAACAATACACACCAATGCAAACTAAAACACGCCAATACACACCAATGCACACTAAAACACGCCAATACACACCAATGCACGCCAATAAACACTAAAACACAACAATACACACCAATGCAAACTAAAACACGCCAATAAACACTAAAACACGCCAATGCACACTAAAACACACCAATACACGCCAATACACGCCAATGCACACTAAAACACACCAATACACGCCAATGCACACCAATAAACACTAAAACACAACAATATACACCAATGCACACTAAAACATGCCAATATACACCAATACACACCAATGCACGCCAATAAACACTAAAACACAACAATACACACCAATGCAGACCAATAAACACTAAAACACGCCAATACACACCAATACACACCAATAAACACAACAACACCCCTAATACACATTCACTCAATACGCACCTAGCACGAATATACACAACCAACACTCCAATACACCCTAACACACACCAATACATACCTAGCACACCAAACGCCAAGCCTCCCAGAGCAATCCCAATAGCGTGTCCTCGCTCCTTGTCATCAGTGTAAACGCTGGCCAGCATTCCCATTCCTGGAGCACAAGTAGAAAAATATAAAGAATTCCACTGGCCAATAGGGCCTTGCCTGATGTAGTACATGGACATACAGTACATATACACGCACATATACAGTGCATAATGTTAGAGTATTCAAAGTACTGCACGTTCTGAAGATATTTCCATAGACCAGGAGTACTGTAAGTACTGTATACTTACTGTAACACTTTGTTTACCTTTTATTAAAACCTCGAATGTGACGTGACTGAGAAGTCCATGTTTATTTTGTTTACCCTACTTAACTCACATTAGCAGCTATTAGAAGCTATTAGGCTTAGGAAGTCCTTGCCTTAAAAGGACACCAAACACCTGTTTTACTCAGTCTCGATCTGCTGGTGACTATGAGGCACTACTATGCTGCTTTTAAACTGATCTTAAACTGTTTTAGATGTGTCTTATATAGTTCTTATTATTTTATATAGTCATAGGTTATGGTTATTGTTATTTATTATTGATTTATAAGTATACTCTATGTGCCGTTACGCTGCCGTACCTGGCTAACAATTTTTGTTCCCTTGCGTTCCAACATGATCGAATGACAATAAACTAAACTAAACTAAAAAAAAAACTGTTTGTGTTTGTGATTAAATAAAAGGGTGAAGAGAAAAGATGTTACCGGCAACAGAGGAACATGAGGAGCCCACCCCTTGAAGCGATCTGGCCAGGAACAGTAGAGTGTAGCTGGATGAAAAGGCGAACACTTGACAGGAGCAAGAACAGCAGACAATTATACAAGAATGCTGAGCAAACCGTTAAGAGAGATTTTGCGGTGGTTTGAGGGTGGAGATGACTTACTGATGGTAGAGGCAAACATTATAGCAAAGCCTGCAAAAATGGGAAGCTGGTATCCTATTCTGAAAGGAGAGAGAGAAGACATTTGTTTGAAATGGTAAATGTACTGAATGTATATAGCGCTTTACAGTATTTGAAAACCAAATATCGAATTGATTTTAAGGTGCTGCATCTTGTTTTTAAGGCATTACATGGATTGGCCCCATTGTATATTTCAGATCTCCTTTTGTTTATCACACTTCCAGGCCTCTTAGATCGTCCAACCAGTTTTTATTATCTGTTCCACAGTCGCGTTTGAGGACTAAGGGTAATCGTGCCTTTTCTGTTGTGGCCCCGAGACTGTGGAACGAGCTTTCTTTATCTATCAGATCATCTTCCACCATTGAGACATTTAAATCTCTTCTGAAGACACACTTGTACTCTTTAGCATTCCAGTAAGTTCTGGGACACTATGCTAAAACTGTCTTGATCGTTGTGCATTGTGTTTTATTGTTTTATTTTATTTATTAATTGTATTGCATTGATGTGTACAGCACTTTGGTCAGCATTTGCTGTTTTTAAATGTGCTTTTTAAATAAAATGACTTGACTACAGTATTTTGCCTCACATTCAAACATTCATACACCGATGGTGATGGTTGCCATGTGTGACCAACCACCGGGAGCAGTCAGGGGGTGGGTTAGGCATCTTGCTCAAGGATGCTTACAGGGAGGTCAAAATCCGGGATTGAACCCACAACCTTCCGGCTGGGAGCCAGACACCCAGAGCACTAGAACGTCCTGCCCCCCAGGTGGTGACATGGATGTATTACAGGCTTTCTCAATATGAATGCCCTGCTGCCGTTGTATAGTTTCAAATAAGCATGAATCAATGTTCTGGAAATGATTGGTTTATTATTCCACCATTCACTAACAAAGCTAGACAGTCTAGTATGTACTCTCATGTTATTACCATTTATAGAATAAAACTGTTAATTATAGATAATTATATTAATAAATAGACATCTACCTTACAGCAATGAACAGTTAATTACATTAGATGGCATTTATGTAAGAATACATGCTGCCGGTACAGAGGCAATGATCAGCTTTGTAGAAATGTTAGATGTACTGAATGAATACAATTTTGTGCAGATTTAGACATCCTTTGAAAGTGTAAAGCAAACATGATTAAGCACTGTCCCTGATGTGTGATAAATGTCTTGATGTGAACATTCACTGAGTAACGGTGCTGTGATTATTTTTAGAAAGCAAACCGCAGAGACAAAAGAACACACCCTCCTCGTGACACTACCAAGGACTAAAAGCTACTGGGCACAACGTCTCTAGCACCTGATAGCTACCTGACATCCACGTCACGACCCATCTTGTCTCGTCCTTTGTCAGATGCGAAGGTGAAAAAAGATAGATGGGATCTACGTTGCCTCACCTCAATTACAGAATATTTCAGAGCTCGGCTAAAACAATAAACATGTTCCTTTGAGGTCAATACTACAACACTTCATTTTCCCATGACATTATTGCAAGTATAGTATTTGGTAGAGTTGGTGAACAATGTTATTCTGCAAACTGGTTGTGAAATAAGAAAAATGCATTATACCCTAGCATTCAAGAGGAATATACAATATATTTAGTCCATATTAGATCCAAGTCAAATATAGCAATAAAAGGACAATTGCAGCCATTAGTGTGTGCTAGTTCCTATTATTTAGAATAAAAAGTCAAATGTATGGTTTGTAAAAAATTGAGGGTTTGAAATATATACAAAGTCAGTGTGCACACAACTTAAGCAGGCAGACACACGTATGCACATGAATGCGCGCGTGCACACGCACGTGAGTGCACACACGTGATCGCCACTAAAAAGAAATTACGCTCCATGCAGTTTATCTGGATAACAGCAGATCATTTGTATCTGACGTGACAGTGTGCCCCCAGACCAACATGGTTACCGTAGGCTACATTTGATTTACCCCTGGCAGAACTTGAAACGGAAGTCTGTTATGGCTTTTTCCCTTCAATTTGCTCTCCTCAGATAAGAACATAAATGTTGCTGCATGTTGACCTTTGACTGAATCCAAACAGATATGCTAGTCCAATGCCTAGGGCTACAGCTGTTGTGTTCCAGGCTACTTGCTGAACACTGTTGTCATAACAATGTCAAAATAGCCTCTGTGCATGCAAGTCAACAGGAAGGTACAGAATTATTATATATAACTTCATTCAACTAGGGCTGTCCCGAATACCATTTTACAGGCTTTTGGGGCCAGCCCTACTTCCAACACACTTGTTTACTTTGCATGTTGGCAAGCAAACAGGTTTTACTACGGTTCATGGATAGCTTAACAGAAACACGTTCATAGTATACATTAGAGGTCTTCAACAGGGTGTCCGGGACCCCTAGGGGGTCTGCAGTGGGTTCTTCAAATTATTTCATCCCAAACGTATTTTCTTCCACAAATGAAAATGTCATAAAATGTACATCAACATAAATAATGTATGCTGTAAATGCACTATAGGCTGCCTTACACATAACTGTTGGCCCGGACAACAGTATCAGCCAAGGGGTCACAGAAGGGGTCCTTGACGGGAGAAACATTGAAGACCTCTGCTAAACATATTCACACACCTAATGATCATCTTGTGTGTGACTAGTTAGGTGTGACACCTGTTACCAACAGGCAGACGGTATAGGGTGCCGTCCATACGAACCAGTCGGGCTTGCAGATTAATCGTCCCTACCAGTACTGCACTACTGATCAAACAAAAAACAACTCAACCTCTGTGTGAGAGGATGTATGCTGCTCATATTACTAATACACCAATATACTGTATGTATACATTTATTTTTATAAATGTTTTGTTTATATGGTGAGGTGCTTGAGTCTATGGTTGGTGCTACTGTACTATTGATTAACCTAATCTACCTACCTACTGTATCTATCTATCTATCTATCGGCTGCCTGACCCATAATGCTGGTGCTTCTGAAGAATATTGGGCAAACTGCTTGCGGGGAACCTTCCTAATGCAATCATAGGTCTTGAAGCCCCTGTTAACCCACAAGCATGTTTTGAATTATCGTGACCCTGCGTCAGAGGGGGAAGAGCTATGCATGTGATTTTGTCGAGTTGGACATGTTCCTGGACCATCGTTGCCATTAACCAATCACAGCCCTCTGACATCATCAGTGAATAAAGTTAGTGAACAATGTTCCATCTTATTATGACAAGCTTAGTTGTTAGCATAGAAAACCTAGTTAGCAAGCTAACTTGCTAACTGTGAAGTAGCACATATACGGTAGGCTAATCTAGGTAGCTACAGCTCTCGGTACGTACTAAACTAAAGATTAATATTAATGACTAATGTCAGATAGCTGTCATTGGTTAATGATACTGTTGGTCGAGAAACACATGTGGGACATTGATCCAGGAACATATAGGTCTAAATAAACATTTCTCAATGCCAAAAGGGAGTGAGTGCAGTTACGCTCTTTTGGCACGAACTGGCTTAGTATTTTCAGTATTTATGTATTTTGGTTTTTAATGAATAACTCCAAATTGATTAAGAATTCACTTGTGCTCTTTCGGCAGGAGAAATAGCTCATCAAGAGCTTTAGTTTCATATATACATCTGCATTTGCACTCTCTGTCAAATTCACCAAATAACTCCTCGAGGATTAGCATTGAGTTCAGTTTACTGTTCTCTGTGCGTGCTAAAGCAATAATCCGGTACTTCTGCACAGCCCTGGGTCTGTTAATAGGAACACAAACAAAGTGGTGCAGGCCGCAAACAAAAACACTACCCTAGCCTCGTCAAGGCGTTTCCAACGAGGCAAAGTTTCTGAGAGAAAAGAGGATTATTTGTTTTTATCCAGTGCAAATATCAACAAGCATTCTCCAGAATGATTGACTGTACCTTTAAGGCTCATTAACTGCTCCAAGGTTGTGGAACAGCGTGCGACCACTTCAAATCAAAACGTACCTTTTTACGCTGATTTTTAAAACATCTTAATGCATGTGTGTGTCTGCCTCAAAATGTCCAGATGACGCCTTATGTACTTCAGTGTCTATGTGGATTTGCAATGTGTTCATTTCCCTCTTTGAACTATTTTCTTTTCTTTATTATTCGTTACCTTTTCACTTTGGTCGGTGCTTGGCAAGTACGTATGTAGTTTAAGCCTAGTTAGAGAAATGTCACTCAAGGGTTTGTCACAGAAGTCCTGTTAACTCAAAACACCAGCTGTGGCAAACAGGAGGTTTGTTGAAGGGCTTTAATATGGCTGTATTATCCATCTATCCATCCATCCATCCATCCATCCATCTATCCATCCATCCATCCATCTATCCATCTATCCATCTATCCATCCATCCATCCATCCATCTTCTCCCGGTTATCCAGAGTCGGGTCGCGGGGGCAGCAGCTCCAGCAAGGGACCCCAAAACTTCCCTTTCCTGAGCCACATTAGCAAGCTTTGACTGGGGGATACCAAGATATTCCCAGGCCAGTGTGGAGATATAATCTCTCCACCTGATCCTGGTTCTTTCCCAAGGCCTCCTCCCAGCCGGACATGCCGGGAACACCTCCCAAGGAAGGCGCCCAGGGGGCATCCTTACTAGATGCCCGTACCATCTGCTTCTTTCGACGCAAAGGAGCAGTGGCTCTACTCTGAATTCCTCACGAATAGCTGAGCTTCTCACCCTATCTCTAATGGAGACGCCAGCCACCCTCCTGAGGAAACCCATTTCCGTCACAAAAATTGCCCGGAAGATCGAGAGCTATTAATAATAATAATAATAATATTATTATAGCTTATAACATGGCATGGAAGCACAAAAGTGACATCTTAACCAGCAGGCGCCTGCAACCTGGAAGTCCCAACCTGCAAATCAAACCCAGATCTTCCATTTGAGAGGTGGACGCTCTAGCAAGACAAGCTAAAGCGCAAGGCCGCTAGAGCATCCTTGGGGTGTCGGAGAGTGAGGTTTAAAGGCATAGTAAGTCATTCTCGACAACGCTTGATACATTTGAACTCGAATCAAAACAAGCGGTTTGTTCTTCCTTCAATGTCTCAGAAACTCTGCCCACATATTGGAAATTAATATTTGCTTAATATATTACTATGCCTTTAACTCCGGCCACCATTACACACCCAGCCAGTGAGCAAACGACACGGGGCGGCAGGTGGCGCAGTGGGTGGAGCGGGGCAACAGGCGATACAGAAATAGCTGGTTTGAACCCCGCTACCCCCTTACCAAGTGTGGAGGTGTCCCTGAGCCAGACACCTAATCATACCTGCTCCCCCTGGTGGTCAGGTGGAGCCTTGCATGGCTGACACCACCATCGGTATGTGAATGTGTGTGTATGGGTGAATGTGAGGCAGTGCTGTGCAGCGCTTTGAGTGGCCGGAAGGTTGGAAAAGAGCTTTAAAAATGCAGACCATTTACCTGTTGTTGAGTGTGACCCCCACCCACCCAACCTCCTCCCACCCCCCACCCCTACCGACCAGCACCCCAGCCTCACAGCCCCCCAGCCAACCCACAAACCCCCTCACCCACCTGTTGGTGAGCGGGCCGATAAAGGGGTTGACGATCAGCTGCACCGTGGCCTTGGAGGCAAACAGCAGCCCCACCTTCACGTTCTCGTTCATCAGGACCCCGTTGGCGTTGGGGCAAGCCGAGTCGTTCTTGCCGACCAGGGCGGTCGACGGCGTTGCCGTGGTGATGGCTGCGGCGGTGGCGTGGTGGTGGAGGATGTCCGTGGTGGCGTTGCCGACCGTCAGGGTCGTCGTGTTGTCGAACATGGACACGATGCTCCGGAAGGTGCCGGGCACTGGCGACGAGCTGTTGCTTGCCGAAGAGCGAGCCGCCTCGTCTATTGTGTACAGGTAGCTGGGGATGATCGGCACTGTGGGAAGGAACAGCTGGCTAGTTATTCTGGCAGGGCAAGCCTTTACTTCACTAGTCTGGCAGGACCAGCCTTTAGTAAACTAGTCTGGCAGGACCAGCCTTTAGTAAACTAGTCTGGCAGGACCAGCCTTTACTAAACTAGTCTGGCAGGGCCAGCCTTTAGTAAACTAGTCTGGCAGGACAGTCCTTTAGTAAACTAGTCTGGCAGGACCAGCCTTTACTAAACTAGTCTGGCAGGGCCAGCCTTTACTAAACTAGTCTGGCAGGACCAGCCTTTAGTAAACTAGTCTGGCAGGGCCAGCCTTTAGTAAACTAGTCTGGCAGGGCCAGCCTTTACTAAACTAGTCTGGCAGGACCAGCCTTTACTAAACTAGTCTGGCAGGGCCACCCTTTAGTAAACTAGTCTGGCAGGGCCAGCCTTTACTAAACTAGTCTGGCAGGGCCAGCCTTTAGTAAACTAGTCTGGCAGGACCAGCCTTTACTTCACTAGTAATACGTAATAAAGTAATAAACACCTAATTGAACCACTAGACAGTGTAACTAGCCTAGAATAGGCCTACTACACTATTAGTACAGACTGTTATGTCCTATGTTGGATATATTTAATGAGCACATTGTGCTTTACGCGCACACGTGGCACTGACGCATTACTTACAACCTTTAACTGCGACAAGCTCTGTCAGATGTGCAAGGAGACTAGGGAGGAAAGGGGGGGGGGGGGCGTGTGGCAATAGATGCTAGATGCTGACTTAGTGCTGTAGACCAAGCCGACAGGTCCGTGATTTTGACTTTAACAAAGTCTCATTCTCCAGTAGTAGTTTTAATAGGTTACGGTCAAAATGTGTAGTAGACTATTATTGTTTTGTCAGCTATAGTTTAGCCTAGATCAGAGGTCCTCAATGTTTTTCAGGCTAAGGACCCCTATAAAAATGTGGTACAGGGATGCCCTATCACATATGGTATAAAATATATAGTTGCGGAACCAACAAAAATGTCTAAAAATAAAGCACTAAATTAGCATTGCGACGAAATTACGGACATAAACTTGTGAGTGACAACAACAGCCAACAACAGCCAACAGCCAACAACAGACAACAACAGCCAACAGCCAACAACAGCCAACAACAGCCAACAACAGCCAACAACAGACAACAACAGCCAACAACAGCCAACAACAGCCAACAGCCAACAACAGACAACAACAGACAACAACAGCCAACAACAGCCAATGAAAATTGAATTCCTCACGTCCGGAAAGTGCAGGTGATCAGCACAGAGTTGCTAATGAGGCTGAGACGACGTGCAGCGTAACAAACACTGTTTATTAACGTGTAGGAAAATATTGAAAGAAATAGATTTGAAAAAAAAAATGAACGTGCACTAAAATAACAGGTACAGTCGTTTCTTTTTGTATGAAACACAACTGGCTCGTAGCATCAATTTTGGACAGTGCAGCCACACTATACTAGCTGGGGATGAATTGTTAGTCACAAGTCCATCTGGGGAGCCATGCATTGAAACTGTAACTGTCTCAGATATAATTGTAAAATTTCCATTTGTAGGTTTATGCCATAAGTATATTTAGTTTATGAAGCTATTAAAAATGTTAGACAAATGACTTGCAATTAAAATGTCTAAAATTTAGAATTTAATATTAATATTGTTTAGTTAGAAAATGCACCCTTTAAGGTTTATTTCAATATGACTGTAAAAGATCACACGCAGAGCTAAGGGCATAAGGTCATAACTATTGAATTATGGGAAAGATGTGGATGAACGATTATTCTGCACTTGGTTCAAGAGGCGCACACGGTGTCACTGATTGGTAAGTTTGTTTGCAACTCGGACACATTCGCAATAATTCCTAGGCTTTCCACACTGACTCTCGTGGCAAAATTGAACTGGCACAGGAACACCCAGACCACCAGACTATCCTGGTATATATCCACTGTGAGTCAAGGGAAAATGTGTATCAAATTAAATACTGGCTACTAATACAGGTCTCTGTCTTCTTACTAAGAAACATTAGAGACATAATATCAGAATGTGAGTTGAGTCAGACTGCCTGGGGTCCCTTATGGGTGTGCCTATATTTGCTGTTGTTGTTGTTGCATGAGACTATGACAGTGGCTGTTGTAGTCAACAGATGCATCTTGGTAAACAATCACCAAACATTTAGGTTAAAGCATATTTTGCAATAATAGCATTTAAACTCACTGGAGACATATGAAGTAAGCCTATGTATATTATACAGTAATACAATAATTAATATTATAATATTATAACTCACTGATATAATTCCTATTTAAGTTCACTTTCAGCACACTGTATTTAGTTTCTTATTGTCCAGGCAAATATCAGCTTTGTTCGCTGTTGCTTAACACGCTTTCAACATAAATTATGTTCAAAGTAAGCAGGCTTACTTAAAGTGAAAACAAGATAGTTACAGTAGAACAGTAAAGTTAGAAACATCTTCCAGTAGTTGAATATACATATTGAAACCCGTTTCTATTATAGATTATGGATTTTACTGTATAATAATATAATCATATATTATTATATAGTAAAATACAGAATAGGCTAACTGTAAAGTAAATAGGCGTTACTTGCCTCCAGTATATGTACAAAGCCTGTTTAGAGTGCTGTGCGTTTCTACAGGCTATATATAGATCTGATATGGTTTAATACATTACAGTTGGTTAAGTACATGACAGTGTTGACAGGCTAAATATACCCATATTCAAACTATTTTCAGTGAAAAAGCACTACTCCAAGTTGGACTTTCTCTCTTCACGGGAGGGGGGTTCAGGTTATAGGCAGACGTCCGGGACCCCCCTCCTCGATAGCATAATATTGCACTTAATTGCACAGCGTTGTGTGTAATATCACATTATGAAACCGTCTTAGACGTTTTTTGATAGGTCAAATAATTTGATAAAAAGTGCGCGTCCGTGCGTAAAAGATGTATCCAAAAAGAAAAAAGGCATGTGAGCCATACAATCCGTATACCAAGATAATGTGGTCAGGTGATGCCCGTTTTGATGCATATCTTTTTTAAAACGTGTTTCAGGACAAATTGCACGTTAATTGGATTTGTATAGGTTATAATTCGGCTATACTGAGGTGTTTTACTGATAGTACGGTTTTGCTTATATTATTTCAGGTGACAACGTTTGCTGTAGGAAAATAAAAATACATGATGTAGTCTATAATCCTACTATAGACTTTTATACTGTATATTGTATCAAAGACACACTATATATACCATCTTGCCAAAACATACGAGGTGGCGGAAAGTCGTTACACAAGATTGCGGTGTACGGGCTATTTGTTGACCGTGTAACAGGTGTGAAAATTAAGGACAGACACCTACCAACCACCGTAAGAAGCATGTTATCTAGAAGGAGAGCGATGAAAACGATGAAAAGAATCAATTTCCTCGACTGTCTCTCTTCTCTGATCCATTTGATGAATTTGGTTTCTCTGAGCATGTTTAATATCCCCATGATTTATAATCCCACAGGAGCGGAATATTCGCTCCGAGTTAAAGTGATACTTCCTTCTGTAAAAGACCAAGACCAGATTTAGGTTAGTATTAAGTCACCTTGACAATTGCACTTTCATGTGTTAAAATTACACAAAACCATTTAATCAATCATAATAATGTCGTTACATATTACATATGAGACTAATTACTTAGTGATAGTTAACAACGACAATGGTCCTGCAGGCAAGTTAACATTTGATAATTTTACGCAAAACTGTTAACGCAGCTTGACTAAAACATTACCTTAAACGCACATGGACAAAACGTGTTCTGCCTCCGCGGGAACAGAGAAATGGATGGATTTCTCTCCTTCTACTTAGTTCACCGATCATTGACGTCATCAGCCTTTTGGGAGATCCTCGTCTCATCAACACGCAACCCTACAAACACCACAGCTACATAAACTACAAGTAAATCAAATGAAACAGTCACTAATAAACGATCTACATTTACTTATATGTTACTTTTGCTTTTGGGACAATTCATTCCTTAATGCATGTGGTTAAGGTGAAATGAACACCATTGAATAGGCTACGAACTGGTATAGTTGCAGTTTTTATACTATAATTATTATGTTTTTTATTGACAAAGTAGGTCGAACCATTAAATAAGTCGAGAGAGAGGTAGCTATTTCTGCCCGACGCAACATTGTTATAATTTTATGTAACTGAATCAAGCATACGACTGTTTTCCGTTTGAGATATCATCACAAAATGATCTAATGTGTTCACACACGCATTGCTTTCACACAAAAGTGAGTAGCCTATGCCTAAACCTTGTCGGTCAACATAGATAGCCTATTCATTTTCTTAATTGTGGTAAACTCTCATACGTTAGGCTATATGTCATGGACGGTCAATGTAAACATAGGCCTATGTGAGTGTGTAACGTTTCATGTTCACTTCAAAAAGTTCACAAAACAGAACATTTTAGTCCACAGAGTGCACCGTATACTGTACAGAAGGCTATGTCATCGTACGTTTGCTACATCTGACTTTTACTGTGAAGTCGCCTAGGCTTTGAACCTGGAAAGATCAACGTCGATGTGGTGGACATTCTTTTTTTTTTTTTTGGCGTGACATCCACAACGTCATGACCCGGCGCTCACAGACGTCATGGGATGCTGCCCTGTGAGTGGACAATGTCTGTAACATGGGCGTGGCACGGCAGGAGGATGTCACTACTTATTGTCGCTACAGGAGCAGTGAGCACATCACAGAACACCCACTGGTTAGCTGGTCAACCACAGTGAACAAAGGATCAGAATAAGATATGAGCTAAAATATGAGCTAAGATATAAGCTAAGATATAAGCTAAGGTATGAGCTAAGTCAAGATATGAGCTTCTGTATGGAGCGTCAAGTGTAACACACCATTTTTCGTGGACAAAATGCCTTATGTGTTACGAAATGAATAAATGTATTACAAAATCATAAAGCACTGTAACGCCTTTTGTCCACGAAAAACATAAACGCGTTTGCATTACGTCCACGAAATATTTATGCAGCATGTACTTTTGTGCACAGAATTGGCACATGTAGTTTGCATTTTGTGGACGAAAGGATCAATGCCCTTTGCATTATGTGGACGAAATGCTGGACGAAATGCATTT
>JAODLL010028480.1:0-23764 GCA_026546735.1 Forbesichthys agassizii | reverse complement strand
ACGTCACCATCTTAAAAAAAACAAAACGAGAAAGCGCCAGAGCACAAACTGCAGTAGATTACGGGCATATTAAAACAGTAAGTCAATCAAAACATTTAAATAAAATGTTTTGAGTAATATAAAGAATATTATATCTGACAAGTTATTAATTCCATCAGAAAAAATATTTATTTGATTTGATTGAGATTTTATTGAAAATCAGTATTATCCCAGGGTAGGCTGTGCCTACCTTGCCTACCCTGACGGCACGTCCCTGATACAGGCATGTCATAGACATCCATGAAGGCCTGATGCTTGGTCACACATGTTCAATACATAACACTTCAGATCTCATAACATGACTGACGGTTGGAACTAGTTTGTGGCCTAGGTTACTGTAAACCTTAAAATATGCCTCCAGGTACATCACCTGTTATAGAATTGGCACACCTTTACAAGTTGAACATCATGATACATTTTGAATGTGCATAATAGTTTATAATTTTGAGAATTGGCCTGCCCAGGGTCTCCACCTACTGTATATGCATAATGAACATAAATACCAGAGATAATACATTGTTCAGGGTGGTGTACATCAACACTTGAGTACTGCTACTGTACCTTGAGGTGTTTTAGTTTGGCCGGCCCTGGATGGAGCCCCCGTTTTGGGAGGTGTGAATCTTGTGAATCCTTGCCTCACAGACCCCTCTCCAAGGACAGTGCCTAGGGCGTCAATTAAGCTCGTAAAACTGTTTCCTATGGAAATCATTTCAGTGGAGCTAGACATTTACTTACAAAATCTCCGACAACAATTAATACGTCTTCAAGATAAAAAGACATTGATCACAGACAGTGGTCGATGACAGAGATAGATCAAAACAAATTAAAAATATGTATTTCACTTCATACTGTCAGGTCTGTGGTCCCTCTGATGATGTTTTTTGGTTTCCATTTTCTTGAATGAGTCTAAGGGAGAAAAGTGTCTCTTTCAGTTTCAACAAATTTAATTTAAAGCAGTGCTTCCCAACCCTGGTCCTGGGAACCCCCTGCCCTACATGTTTTAAATGTCTCTGTGAATTCAATTGAACAGGTCATTAGAAGCCTGATACGACACATTTATTATTAGAAATCCAGGACCAGGATTGTGATACACTGAATAAACGCAACTTCTGCAATAGGAATACAAGGAGGGTTAGGGTGGTTTAGGTAGAACATGCCATACATGCTGTACTGTAAGCATCACTGTGCACCTTCTTGCTCCTTAATACTTATTTTATGTCACTTGGATACTTGTCTGGTGTTATAAGACACAACTGACTAAAAGTTATCTGCTTCAGGTCTGGAATAAATGGTTTTATAGAGAAATTGTTTCATACAAGTGCAATTTTCAGGAATGTGTACTTAAAGACAATTGAGTTCTTGATGCCTGCGTACTTTGAGGTTTGTTTTTTTGGCCCATCCTTAATGGAGTTCCTTGACTGGAAGCCCAAAAGTTTGCGAATCCTTGCCTTACGTGCGTCTCCCCTAAAAAAAAATGGATGTCATCAATGTTTGTCAAATGTTTTCTTTTTGCAAAACATTTCTGTGTAGTGAGAAACGTACCAAATCCAGGGTTATTAGATCTCTGACTTAAAAAGGTGTTGAATGCAAATGGCGTTCGTGCAAATGGCGTGCGTTCACCTGTAAAAGACGCTAAGCAAAAAAAAGTACAATAGGTCTTTCACACATTGCACATCTATGTTATCTTAAGTTTACCTGCAGGAATGCCAGGGTGTGTGAATGATGGAGTTGGTGGGTGACTTCCTGGATCATTTTTTTCAGTTGAAAGTTTGTTAGACTCTGACACAGCTCCTTCACCTGTTAAAAATACCCGGATTTATATTGCAACAGCGATACATCTGACCATGTAGTTTTTAATAAATTAATACCTTTTTGCAAAGGCGGTATAAATAAGTAGATTATAAAATAGTGACACTATTTATTAGCACATAACACATACGTATCGTCTAACGTGCGCACACACACAAGAGTTGTATGTTCTATAGAGAAACCAATAAGATCTTCTGGTAATAAAGTTATATTGACACACTCACCTGGTCTAAGTATTGCTAGTCTGGCCTCAACAGGGTGCCTGAAAAGGCTCTCCAGATGCTCCTTCAGGCAAGAAGTGAAGGCATGTGTCGCTAACATTGGCTTGGTGTCCAGGGTGATACAAGGAGTGTAGGGGTCAAAGATTATGACTGAGGGCAGGTTCACAGAAGCCTTTATTAAAATGAAAAAATAGAAAACATAATCTCCAGTCATCTCCAACTAAAGTAAAATGTATGTCTGATGCAACTTCAGTGAGTGTGAACAATACAGTAAATACAATACAGAATAATCAGGATTTTTCCTGCATAGAGGAATTATTGGCACATGCCAAAGAGGTTTTAGCGACCGCCAAAGGAAAATCGCCAGGGCCAAAATAATATCAACTGAAAATACAATGAAAACTCACATCTGAAATATGCTCGTTATTATAAAGCGCCCGTATGATTAAAGCTTTAGAGGAGCATTGTCCTGCTATCTCGCCAACCAAAATTTATATTGTAGGCCTATACTGCGCAGTCGGGGTAAAGGCCTGCTTTTGAAGAGAAAAGTTAATCTACAGTATGCGGTCAGGTGTAGCCTATCATAACATTTAATCTAAATTGTAAGTTATGTTATTAAAAACATGTAATGTCCAATAGGCCTATATGCTATTTAATTTAAAATGTGTTTGCTGAAAATTCTAATCTATTTCTAGTCTAGTTGTTCTGGCTTCCCAGAGCCATGTAAAGAGAGTTGTCATCTCCGTTCACTACAATGGACCATTTTTTTACAGCAACGGAGCCTCAAAATAGTTCCCAGAAGTTAGCCTAAATACTAAGAGTACACTATAAATTAGTGCATTTATTGACTACTAATTACCAAAAAAAGAAGATATGAGACATACATACATACATACATACATACATACATATATATACACACACACACACACACAAATTGCCCAACAAGCACTTACTCAAACTATTTTGCCATAGGTTTTGCCTCTCCATGAACATTTATTACTTCCGTTGGCGTAACTCTGTTATTTCCATGGCTCTGGGCCAACTATAACTGGCCAGTACAGGAACACAACCAATACATGTTTGTCAGTAATATAAATACTGTAGCTACCACGTTCTACTCTACCTTGTCATTTTAATTCAGAATGAGCTTGATTAACATTTCTGTCAAATGAGAGAAAAAAAAAAAAATCACCTTCAGTTACATTTCATATCAATGAAGCAAGACCCCTGACCTGCAGGAAGGCCACGGTCTGAGACTGTCCCAGCAGGCTAGTGATAGAAGTCTTGGCATCGCTCATCTTCTCCACATTCATTGTGAACTTCTTCAAGAAGCCGTCAAGCTTCATTTGGGCACTCTGCTGCTCACGGTCCACCGTGTTCAGGGCCTCGCGCTCCTCGCGGTCCAACATCTCCCTCATCTGCTGGAACTCGGCCTCATACACTCTCTTCCTCTGGCATGCTGTGTCCTGAGAATACACATGTGGATGGCTTAGTACTTGTTATTGTGCTGCATGGAAGCTGCTTTGTAATAAACCAAGTGTACTGTATATTGATTGGTTATTGTTTGGGTGATATGTGTGTGTGTATGTATGTATGTAATTTTGTGTGTAAATTGTAAATTTGTGTGTAAATTGTGTGTAATTTGTGATTTAAAAAAAAAAAATTCCCCACTAGTTTCAGCACTAAACATCTGCCAGTCAAAAGCTGTTCTGCAGTGGACTTTATACAGATGGTCCTGTCTTTGGTTCAAGTTCAAGTCAACAGGCAGAGAGAATTGTGTTCTCTCTATATCAGCAATAATAAAGTAGTACATGTATGCATTTTTCTTATTTAAATACAATGATGTTGTCTGTTGTTGTTGATTTTAATAGGGTCTTACCATTTTGCTCTTTGCAACATGTGATATCATAACTGGACAATGTACACCTGTGTGGTGGCCAAGAAAGAAATGTCAATCTGTTAAGTTATTGAAAATTACCTTCATCCTGTTCTGCAGATCCTGTACTTGAGAAATAACAGAGTTGGTTTTCTCGATCTTTCCATCCAGCAACAGCAACTTCTGTTTAAAATCAGACTATAGAAAGAAAGTCAACAGGAAGTTAGTGAAATAATTTTAGTAGCCAACAGGTCACCAATGAACTATCCCACACAGGGGAACGCACGCGCACACACACATGCACACACACATACACACACACCTACCTGTTTCAGTGCCCTTTGCTCATCGGGGGTCGAGAATGTGCAGCCTTTGTGAACTTGTTGGAGGCAGAAGCTGCAGATAGAACGGCCATGTTGCACACAGAAAAACTCCATAACCTTCTGGTGGTCTTGACAGATGCGATCCTGCAGGTCGACGAGGGGCTCGCTGAGCTGATGCAGACGCAGGTTTGGGTTCTCCTGGTGAGGCCTGAAGTGCTCCACGCAGAAAGATGTCATGCAGGTCAGACAGGTTTTAAATGCCTTGGACGCCATGCACATATCACACAGAGGGAAGGCCTCCGTCTGTTCTTCAACCTCTGCGGTGGTTTCACATGGATCACTCATGTTTTTGGATTCCATCATCAAAGTTTCCACATACGCGTTTATGACTTTCTTCCATTCTTCTTTTGCTCCGAATTGTGTGAGACACTGAGGACACCTGTAATTCTCGTCGCAGGCGGCGATGAGACAGTCTTGACAGAAGATGTGACCACATGGAATCGTTAGGGGACATTCCAACTGACAGAAACAGATCGTACATGTGAGCTCATCATCCCCCTCGTCCTCCTCGGCGTCGCCGAATTCCTCGCTAACATCTTCCTCGCTGCCATCGTTCTCGCTGTCGTCATCTTCCTCGTCGACGCTCTCCTCTTCGTTGTTTTCCTCATCATCTTCTTCCTCTAAATGCGTAGTAGGAGGATCCTCATTTGTGTCTGAATCGGACATGGCGAATCTAAGGTAAAAAAATAAATCAATAAAAAACTCAGTAGAAAACGAAACTTAAGTAATTCTATCGTTGAAATATGCATTCATTATAAAGAAATGTCCTAAAAATGTGTATTGTGAGAAAATGTAGAGTAAACTGTTTATGCATATCATGATAGGCCAACCTGCGCAGATAACTCACCAAAACGTAAATATTTTCTAACACGGTACGGTTACATATGCGCATTACTAATTTATTACAGCCAGTAGCATATAGTTAGAAACACAAACAGTCAGGCATATTTAATTAAAATGTAGAACATGTAACAACAATCTATTAAACTATTACCAGTTTCTCCGAGTTGAACAAGCAGGTATACCAGACAGCGTAGGAGTGCTAGCATCGCGAGACCATCCTGATATCGCGAGCTTCAGTTTAATTTCGCCGTCGTCAGTCTGGAAAGCCTTTGATTCGGAATCATTTAAAATGTGTCCGAGTAGCACTGGACTTTATAATCAGCGTCGTGTTTATAGCTATAGGGGCGATGTTTTCCAATCAGTGTCGTGTTTATAGCTATACGTGTGCCGGCCATGGTGCTGACAGCGAAAACGACCAGATTGTTCCTCCAATCAACTGCCAAGTATTTTTTTTGAAAGTACAGCCATTCACAAACAGTTTTAATGTACGGCTCCCCAGATGGACTTGTGACAATTCGTCTTGCATGTCAGGTTATTGGAGTGTACCTTTACGGTAGTAAAATTCTGCAGTACCAATATAATCTAATCTTCCTCAGTCCATTAGCACTAGCACCACGTCACATAAGCAACTCTGTGCTTTAAAGGCTCTGCGAGACTATATGGCTGCATCCGAATAGTAATAAACAAATGTAGACACCAGAGTAAAATAATGATCTTCCAGGAAAAACGCAGATCTCAGAAAAGCAGACACATGATCACTCTTGGAAATACCGCACTAGAGCACATCCTATGCTTATTTGGGTCTTCAAATCTGCACCTCATTTGGTCTGGCAGTGAATGTACTAAAGCAGAAGGCTTGTAGAGCCTTTTATGCAATTAGAAGAAAATTCCATAAAATTAACCTACCAATCAGAATCTGGACTAAAATATTTGATAGTATAATCGCACCAATAGCCTATATGGAAGTGAAGTGTGGGGTCCACTAAGTCAGCATTACCACATTAGATGGGACAAGCATCCCATAGAAGCCATGCAGAATTCTACATAATTATTGGAACATACAAAGAATAACAAAAAAACAGATAACGGCCTAATAGAATTAGGCCATTAATAATAATCATCAAGAAAATAACACACAAATTTTGGATGCATCTTAAATCAAGTCCCCATAATTAATTGCAATTTGAAGCACTGCAAACCCAAGAACTGAACCTTAAAAACAGTCCTTTCAGTCAGCTTATCATGAGAGTTACTAACCAACTAACACATACCACTGTGCCATCTCAGATCAGCACTGCTTCAAAATCACCAATTAGAGTAAACCAAATTTTTAAACTAACCAAAAAGGCCTATCTGGAACATTGGAACAATTAAACCAAAACACAAAACAAACTCTATTGCTAACAGTTATATACTGTATCTGGCCCTAAACAGAAATTATGAATTGGATGAATATCTTTTTACTATCAAAGATATAAAGCAGAACAGATCCTAGACAGTCTAGCCATTGATAAAGGCAGACACAAAAAATCCTGCTTACCAATAGAATCCAGAATATGTGGTCACTGCACAACAGATGAAGTAGAGACAGAGATGCACTTTTTCCTCAAATGTGACAAAAACGCCTTCATAAGAGAGACATAATACTACATTTTTAAAATTGGAGGACATCTAAATAAAAAATATTTCTTGGAGAGGGACCTACAACTAATATTTAGGCTAATTTTGTACATATTTGTCATATCCTGAGAAACCATGAATAAACCACACAGAGAAATAAAGAGTATGGTCGGTATGAGAGAGAGAGAGAGAAATAGAGAGAAAGATGGTGAGTGACAAGGAATTAGAGGATGTCTGCTGTAACCTGCCCGATACATCCCATTATTGTTACGATAAATGTATATTAATTTACAGTATTCTATTTTTTATTTTATTTTGAATGTGTCTATTATATATATATATATATATAATATTTTCTATTTTTTCTTTTTGTTAATTATTATTATTATTATATTATTGTTGTTGTTATTACCCATATTACTATTACTATAATTATTGCTATGACTGTGTCCTTTAAATTATATTAACTCTTGCTCTTATTGTCATTACCACTGGTGTTATTACTGTGGGACTATTTGTCCTATTGTTTGTATATTGTTCTAATTGAGGGCTACCTGCCCTCTAGATTTGGCAATAATGTTGTAATAGCTGTCATGCTAATAAAGCTAAAATGTAATTGAATTGAGTAGACAACATTGAATTGATTGAATTGAGTTGAGTAGACAACACAGATTTAAGGTAGAAGACTCTCCAGAAGAGTAGTTGCGACCCTTGCAGGTTGCCGATGGTATCGCGCCAATGTAAATCAACTGAGCGCAAGGGATTATGGGAAATTCTGAATTACGTGTTTAAATAAGAACTTTATAAATAAAACCCTTTGACTCTAAATGTAGATGAGTACATATATGAACAACAAATTTTGATATGTTCACTCACAATGGCTTTTTCATTGACAAATATACTTATCAGATGTTATATTTTAGTATTATAGTGTAAAAGTGGTTTAGATGCATAATTCCAATAAAGTATACAATTATATCAATAATATTATGTCAAGCAAAAATGTAATAAATATATATTCATGAAGATTTTGAGCTCCATTTACTAAAGAGCAGTGTCATCTACATGGGATATTTAATTAGCACTAGTAGCCTATTTGGTGTCGGACTTTACTGTAAATTAAGTATGCACAAATGTCAAGTATTGACGATAAATGCACGTCAAGTACTCACAAATTATTAAAACAGTTATTTTATTTAAACAGAAACATTTGTTATGTTAATCCAAGTGTATTTAAAGTTTAAATGAACAAATTTATATAAAATAAGAAAGCGATGCATATTGCGTGATTCCGGATTAGGCAGTTACTGTGATGATGAAGTACAAATTACACATCACACTTCAATTTGGGTTCAGTCGCTGTTGATGTGTGTCCGTGCAGAATGCAGCACGTTGTTTTGGTTGCTAGTGTGGGTCTCGTTGAGCTGGTGAAAATTAGTGAACAGGTCTGCAACCTGCTTCTCCTGTAAGTAAACAGAAAGACACTAAATTAATAAAAAATTACCTAAAATGCATAAATGCCATACATATCCTCTCTCTATAGTTTCAAATTTGCAAATTACTCATTTATATTGATTAAAAAAATGCAAAAATAAATGAAACCAGAAAGTTACCAATATGTTCACTCGCTCAGCTGCCGCCATGGCAACATTCAGCTTCCTCTCATCTTCCTCTCGTTCTTCTTCAATCACTCCCAGCCTATGTGAGACGGGAATAGGGAGAGTCTTTTCACCATTCCACTCCTTGTTGTGTTATGTGACATAGACTACCTGGGTAGTTGCCCTGTGTCTTGATCTCTCACCTGAAGGTGGCGCTGGCCAGCTGCTCATCTTTCACAGACAGCAGATTCCGCAGCTCATCAACCTCAGCCTGCAGCATCACATTCTGATCTTGGCTCTGGATTATAAAGTCCTCCAGCCGCTTTGCCATCTCCAGTTCACGCTCTGTCACCTGCTCTACCCCTAGCCGAAGCTCAGACAGCTCTTGTGCATGCTGGTGTGTGTGGAAGGAATGCCAGATCATATGGTATGTAGGTTAGTCACTAAATAACACACCAGCACTAGTCATTAAAATATGTAGTAAGGCATTAGTTAGTCACTAAATAATACACCAGCACTGTAAGTCATTAGTTAGTCACTAAATAACACACCAGCACTGTAAGTCATTAAAATATGTAGTAAGGCATTAGTTAGTCACTAAATAACACACCAGCACTAGTCATTAAAATATGTTATACATTTATAACTGTAGTAAGGCAGAATCGTACCCTGTCCAGTAAGGTAACCTGCTCATTGTCAGGTTTCATCTCAGTCGGTTCTTTGTTGTGATTGTCTTTGATCCAGGGAACTGGTGCAGGTGGAGCCTTGACACTCACTCTCTGAGACAAGAAACAAAACTAATTTGAATATATTTTGACAAGAATATATAATATATATGAATATATTAAGACAAAGATATTGGAATAATGACAAGATTGAGCATTGTAATGCATTTTAATGGAAGCAAAAAAAAACTCTTCTGGTCTTTTAAGTGGGCATGTCACCAATGGCATTTAGCTGTGGAGACCCAGACAGATACAAATCTACCATCTATGGCCTGAAACAATGTCAATTTACCCCAAAGCAGTTTGCTGCAGAAATACAATTGTGGCCTCAGAGTGATTGTACTGTAGGCACTTGGGAATTAATGTAATATAATATACTCAAAAAACTCATTAACACCACCAGAGAGAAACAATGGGTAAAATTATGGTGAAAAAAACCATGGACCTCCACATTGACTTGCATGGAACACTGGGTTGTTCTGGTCAGCATAAAAGGTGTAGTTGTAGCTATTTAAATTGGTTAAACACTGCTCCAATAGTTTCAAAATGAACTAGAGGTCTACTGTATGCCCAGTAGAAGGAAACGACCCTTCCCAGTAGAGTGTGGCCAGACCTTATTCAAGTGAATATTGGGTTTGGTTACACCAGGCTAGTAAAGTCCACCCACCCCCCATCTAAAATTTGAACAAGGAAGTGCGGTCCGTTGAACCCTCTCTGTATTCCAATCTCTCTAGCTAGGACTGACACTTCCACCAGTGGTATGAGAACTGCCTATATACTCACAGCCTGTGGTGACGAGATATCAAGAGGCTGGCCAGGTGCAATGTTTTGCTCGTTGTCTTGTTCTTGTTCCTGTTCATCTCTCTGCACGTTCTCAATGCTGGTCTGCTTTTTTAGTGCGTATTTATTGCCAGGTCGCCTGTGGGGGGCGCTCTGCGTTCTGACTACTGGTTTACGCTCTCTCATGCTCCTTTTCCGGCCATCCCTGGAGATAACAAATACATCAGTACATTGTTATAGCACCCCCCTGGGACCTCAAATCTTCACTTTGTTTGAGGGAGGGAGTTAACCTAAATAACTTTTTTACCTTTACACAAAACTGCTATTGAGGTAGTAAACAGCGTAAAATATGAATTCACAAAACTTTTTAATCTTCTGTACAGGCAGTTGTGTGAATTACTATTTTAGCTACATTATGTACTGTAAATTGAGTGCTTTGTAGCCATGTTTCACTGTAGGCTGGAAAGGACAAGCTTTACCTGTGCTTGGTAGCTATTGCAAGTCAATGTGAAAAAGGTGACTCTATTCTAGATATAACCTGATGAGCGAACATTTTAATAAAAAGTTAAAACCCATTTAATAAGGACTAAGTATACCAAGTAAGAGAATATGTAAAATAACGTTAAATCGTCATATAGCAGTAGTCTTATAAAACACATCAAACTACATCATCCACTTACTGTATCTATCATACCTGTCTCTTTGTCCTTGGGTATCAATGGTAAGCTGTTGGAGAGATGATCTGTGCGGGCTGTACTTCCCTACATCTTTAGGAGGTACATATATTGGCTTGGTTTGTCCCAGGCTGCAATAAATGTTACTATTTTAGTCTGAATACTGTCACTGTTTCAATTTCCTTAAAGTTAAATAACTACGATGATGAGGAGAAATGACAACAAACTCATAATAGAAGATGCACCATCACCAACTGACCTGCTAACTTTGATGCGAGGTGCATCAGGGCCCAATGAGTCTGTAATCTGGTTAAGAATGCAGGGCAGAAGGAGAAGCTTGTCTACTGTGTCCTATAAACGAGACGTTAACATGTTAGCATGGTAACATAATATAAGAGACGTTAACATGTTAGCATGGTAGCATGGTGGCATAATATAAGAGACGTTAACATGTTAGCATTATAGCATGGTAGGATAATAAGAGACGTTAACATGTTAGCATGATAGCATAATAAGAGACGTTAACATGTTAGCATAATAGCATAATATAAGAGACGTTAACATGTTAGCATGATAGCATAATAATAGACGTTAACATGTTAGCATAATAGCATAATAGAAGAGGCGTTAGCATATTAGCATTATAGCATATTCAACCACTATGTAAACTATGTAAACCAAGTTGATGGTGATAATAATAATAATGAATAATAATAATAATAATAATAATAATAATAATCTTTATTTATATAGCATTTTCATACATAGGTTTCAGCTCAAAGTGCTTTTACAATTGAATAAATGTAGTAAAGAAACAGGAGGGCATGGTTAAATCAACAATAAAACAATAATACAAAAAAGGAATAAGAGAAGATATTGTAAACAATATTTTGATTTACCTGTTCCCTCTGTGAAATGATGTCTACCAACAGACCGTGAAGCACAGCCAAACGCAGAGGCAGGTCAACATAGCCGTCAAAGGAGGTCATTGGGATGTCAGTATCGGGGCTCGACACTGCACTGAGAAATTCTCTCATTCCCTCCAAATGCTGTTGCAAGAAGTCGTTCATAAAGAGCATGTACTCCTCCTTTTCCCCAAATCTGAGTCATGGGAAAAGAGCGCCTTCGTTAAAGTTTCTAAGCACTGAGCATGTGTGTTCCTCCTTTAACTTATGGAATTGCTGTATTTGCGGTATACGACATATTTACTCTCGACATGTTTATATTTACAAATACACTCCATGATTTATTTCTAGAGTTGCCCTTGTGGTTGTCGTTACACAGACGTGACCCTCACAAGTTAATGTTTGCTGGCCATATTTATATACCCAGATTAACAATGACACACTCACAAGGTGAAGTTTGCCAGGTTCTGGATGACCTTGGCTGTCAGGGTGAGGATCCGCAGGGTTGCTGGTTCAGGGTAGGGCTGTGCGAGGCCAAACAGGGATGGGCTGAGGATAGCGGGGCACAAGAAACGAAGGAAAAGCGAGGCTGAGATGAGCCGGTGGCCTATTTCAGGCTTCCCCTGGTCCTCGCAGAGCTCCACCCAGCTGGAGAATATTCTGTTGAGCTCTTCCGGAAATGATCTGCGGGAATTAAGAATATATATTCAGTGTTAGCCATCTGTTATGAATGAAGAAATTAATAAATGGAAAGTACATTCATGTGACATAGGTGAAGGGATGTACAGTCTTTGTGGGCTTAATCACTTACAGCTACCTTAAATTCAAGGTTCTCTTTATTGTTCACAAGGGGCAATATGTTTTGCCGCCAGCAGTAGACACAATCATCAAACAAACAATAATAAATAGACAACAAATAAGCATACTCTGACAAATTTAATAACAATAAAAAATATAAATAAATATATTGGGTTATTTTATAAAAGCCAATGTTAGCAAAGACACATTACATGTCTATATTGTCCTGCAACTTGGCATATTGTATCTGTGGCCAATGGACGGTAACCTATAGGCCTAATCCCCAAAACATTATTTTTAGCTCACATGGAAACAAACACCACCCCCTTAACCTGCTCCTCCCCAAGGGCAAGGAATAACTTCCATTAGAACCACATGGGAAGAAACCCTGGGAAGGGACCACAGATGGAGGAATCCGCCCATCCATGATGGGTAAGATCCAATAGGTGATGGTAGGCAAACAACATTTAGCATTAATACTATGTATAATAATATTCACATTGTGCCGTACTCGAAAGGGTGGTGGAGCTAGATGAAGCGATAAAAACAGTTGTAGCAATGCCGATTGGTTAAAGACTGTCCAAATTACCAGAGGTCTACGCCGAGTATTTAAATGATCTATTAAAAATCAAGGAGACTAAATGAAAACAGTATAGATTTCTATGAAATAGCCATATATCAAAATTGATCAAATATCATACATTTTGGGCCTCGGTAAAGCATTTTGTGTCCCACCTTCACAGCAATTGATGAAGCCCTAAATAAAGCCAGTCAAACCACAGGGGTCCATTTTACCCATTCATCTCAGTGATCTTCTTCACCACTTCCTCACAACTGTCCGTCAGGTGTCTCTGGTTATGTAGTAGCTCAGGAGCAGGGCATCTGCGAGGATCAACCTCACAACTTTCCACTGAGGCGTATAGACGGCTGATGAAGTCTCCTGCAATAAGATACATTTCTCTGTTAAGGAAATGCTAGTGAGACCTAGAAGAAGGTATTAATTAATGATAGCTTGATTCCATAGCTGCAATGGACTAGTGTCATGGGGTAGTTACAGAGCTTTCCTACCAAGAGTGTCAATGAGATATTTCTGGCCGACCAGCTTCATGTATTCATCTATGGCTTTGGTGGCGAGTGTGTTCTCCCTGAAGATCAATGCCTCCTTCTCTCCAAGGCGTTCCACTTCTGCGTTCCCCAGCGCAATCAGAAACTCCTAAAGCCAAAATTGTGAAAAAAACAAAAAATAGGTTCTGTACAGTAAGTTCTTTGTATCATATTTGTCATGAGTAGCTAAAATATAGTAGATACTGTAGCACTATCTGAATCAGTCCTCAATACTTCATCAGACCAAAATGCAATGTTTCACATGAAACATTTCTTTAAGTATAGTTTACTGTACGTTATTATGTATGCTTTACCTTGGCTTTTCCAATACTCTGTAACACATGAACCAGTGCTCCGGCCAGCTCTTCCTTCTCCTTTACATTCAATAGTGGTTCCAGACCCTGGCACATTTCCACGTAATCCACTGTCACATACTCGGCAAACTCCTTGTACTTCTCCATTGGCAGCACCCTCAGGTTCTGGAAGCGTGCCTTGATGCGGAGGGAAGCCTGGGGCCCCAGTAGCTCCTTGTTCCCACTGGAGCCCAAGGACTTATAGGGAGTGATGGGATACCACTTCTCCTGATAGGCCCTTCCCTGGATATCAGCCAATGATATAGCTACACTGCCCAGGGGATGCAGGGATACCTCATCCCGGGAATGACGCTTCTTCTTGGGGTCCTCATCGCGGAAGAGATGCAGCGTGACTTGGGAGACAGAGGGCAGGTTGTCAAGCTCAAAGAATTCCCCCCAGAATAAGTGGCATCCACTGGCACTACCGCTGCTGCCCACTAGGCCCCCTGAAGACACAGTGGCATCCCCTGCCAGACTTGAGCGATTGGGGCACTTCCCCACGGCTCCGCTGCTCGTACGGGCGAACAGGGTTCCATCGAGGTGTACTTCACAGTAGTAACGCCGTTTGGGTGGCAGATCCTTGGCCTCGTTCACCCAAAGTCTAAGAGAGTTTTCTGTTCGCTCTACATTGTCCTGTAAACAAGGAAAGATGCTATAAAAGTGTAAAAAATACTTTTCAGGTAAGAATTAATTTCCGGTCCTAGAGGGCCATTGTCTTAGTTTGGCTCTGCCCGACTAATTGCTCTCAGCTCAATTTCTTTTATCTTATATGGTAGTTTGGAAACCCTGTTCGCATTACCGTTCTCTCAGCCTGCTGGCGGGCCAATCAGGGTGGGTTATTGAGATGACGTTTGAAGTCAAGTGTGTTTCAAAATGGTGGTAGAGCTAGATGAGACGACCAAAACAATTGTAGCAACGCCGATTGGTTAAACGCTGTCCAATAGTTTCTAAATTAACAAGAGGTCTAAGCCCAGTAGGAGACAACGGCTGATAACACAATGGAGTGTCCAGACCTTATTCACAAAGTGATATTTAGGTCTGGTTACACCAGGCTACCACTGCCCTGCATGTTTTAGATGTCTCCCTCCTCCAACAGACCTGACTCAAACGAATGGGTCATTATGAGGTTTCTATAACGACCCATTCATGTGAATCAGGTGTGTAGGCGCATGGAGATATCTGAAGCATGCAGGACAGTTACTCTCCAGGACCAGGATACAGTAGCCATGTAGTACAGTAATCCTAATGCATATGACATTCTAGCTCTTTTATTTATTTGTGTAACATGTAACATAAATTATTAATTTGATTTGTTATGCACTACATTGTGCTTGTCGTTATTTTATTATCACTTATTGAATAATGAAAGTGACCAAATAATATCGTTTTTACTTTACTTACTTTATTTGGTTGGGCAGCTCGCCTCAGATCCTCGATCCAACGGTCCCGTTCAGCAGCTGAAGTGCAGCCGAAGCAGTGGTTGTTCTCCGAGTTAATTACCTACGAGAGTCACAGTTCAACCATAGGAAACAACATTGCACCTAGCAAATGTCAAGTCACGTGTATTTGTCTTTATTCACAAGTATTTTACAAGCCCCGGTTGTAAACTGATAATCTCTGATTGGACCAATGGATTCCTACCCAAAAAACTTTAGGGAAAACAAAGGAATAAGTTAATTAACAGACCTACAAAGATGTGATGCAAGACAGAGGACATGTCCTCCTGTGGCATCGGTCAGTATTTGTCGGACCACTTAAAATTTACTAACCTACAAAATGTATTTAATTTCCACTAATTTCTATTTAGTTCTAATTTACTACACATTGTGATACATTTGTCTCCATATCGACACCTATTGCACCATAGCCGTCCTGGATGGGTGGATTCCTCCCACCGTGGTCCCTTCCCAAGCTTTCTTCCCATTCTACCCATGGCGTTTTTATGGGTAAGTTTTACCCTTGGTGGAGGACACGGGGGTGTCGTTTGTTAAATGTGGTTTTGTTAACAAATGTGAGTTCACAGTGAACTTTACAGGACTTTACAGGTCAAACGGGGGTTACAGGTACAGGGGTTACATGTACCTCGAAGCAGTATTTCTCCCCCAGAATGGAGCTGTGCACAGGCCTGATGACAGTGCTGGTATCTGCACTCAGATCCAGACTCCCTGCTGCGCTGACCGGAACGGAAACAGACTCCCGAGACCCGTAAAGCCTGGAAGCATGACATTATACACTACTAGACACACCCTGACAAAGTGTAGCTGTAAGTAAACCAGGGCCAATGTAAAGAACACAGTTACGCCAACTGAAGTTAGAAATTGGATGCATGGTTCACGGAAAGGAAAAACCTATGTCAAAACAGTTCCCGGAAGTGCTTGATAGGCAGTTTCAATATATGTATGCAGATATATACATTTTTATGGTAATTAGTAGTCAATAAATGCCCCGATTTACATTTAAATTAGAATGTATAAGGACCTTTTTGTGTTTAGGCTAACTTCCGGGAACTATTTTAAGGCTCCACAATCTGCCATTGCTGTGAAAAACGATCCATTGGAGTGAACTGAGATGGCTCAACTCTCTTTACATGGCTCTGTGCGCTACTAGACACACCTGACAAAGTATAGCTGTGGAAATATACTCCTCAACAAACCCATACTGTGTCTATAGTAATGATTGTTTGGTTTGCTGTGTAATTACAGTGTTGATGTATGTGCTTTTACGGTGTTGTACCTGCTTCCTTTGCCCAGTCCAATTGTATTTAGTTGGGGGTTGCTATTCGTCCTCTTTGCCCGACCTTCAAAGCGTCGCTTTATTAGACCCTACCATTTTGGAACATTTAGAGGGCAATTATCAGAATGAGAACACACAAAAGGCGAAGACTCAAATGGAGAGGGACTTTTAGTATAACAATATTCACCTTTACGCCACCGTCATTTTTTAACCGAGGACCACCTAGATGTCCCGCATGGTCAGGGCTACTCTCTAAGAATGGATACATCATTATTTCAGACTTTCACATGCAGATAAGAAAGTATTGGTCACACAATGTTGTATTACACAAAGGACAGAGGCCAGCTTCATGTAAATTACCTATCAAATGTAACCTTTAACTGATACAATATGTATTAAACATTATACACATTTTCTTTTCTTTTCAGGCCAAGTACCTCTTGGCTGATAGAAACACAGCAGAGGGTACCCCTTATTAGATATTGTGGCGAGTGGCCATTTATCAAGTCTTGATATATGGCTTTGTAATGGTACTTTGTGATGCTTCTACTGTATACAATGCTAATATTGGCTGTATTTATGCTAATGTAAATTTTCACACATATTTAACATTTTTGCAAGTAATAGAATTAAAGGCTAAAGCAATTGGCTGAGTCCTTGCAGTAACCCCGAGGACCCTCTAGAGGTCACAAACTCCCTGTGGAATATCTCTGGCCTAAATCTTATACAGTACATGAAGCAATATTTCAGCAATGTGAGATTAGTATCAGAAAGTGTCATTTTGTTGTGTACTTAACATCCAAATAAGGTTATGCAGGACAAGTTGAAATGGTTGGCCTAGAAATGTAACGTTGTCAATACATTGCGGATACTGTTTACAGCACAAATCTTGTTTGCATAAAATGTATGTAAAAAGAAAATAGAAAAGACAAAATATCACATCCTTCATTTTAAAAACCTTGTAATGTTTCAGTTATACTGTAACAGTCAGTAGTTTTTTTTGTTTTACTGTAGTTCACATGAAAACATGGGCTACAAGTTATCTTACCTAATGCACCACCACAAACAATCCAGCGTCTAAATCCCATCATTTAGTCCAGAATTTAGTTTACAAACTCTTGACTGTCAATGTATAATAAATGGTCCTCCGCTTCTCATAGTATAGAGTAAGGTGTTGACAAATCCAGGTTGACAAACTTCATATACAATTTAGGCCAAGCCAAAGCTATGAATGAAAACAGATCAAAAGTGACCTAACTCTCTCTTACCCAGCACTGACTGGTTATACAGAACACAGACACAGACACACAGGTCTCCACTTTTTCTAATCACTATGAAAATGAAGAGGAAGCAATTTGGCAGATACACGCATGCATAAACGGTAAACTATTTCCGTTCTCTGTTTTCCGTTTGCGACAACTCATTACCATTATCCTTGATGCTGTGAGTGGCTATGACAACAGACTTCCTGATTTTGTACAGATTTTGTACATTATTCTGACTTAAACTATAATCATCATTTTCATTTATTATTGTGTGTGTGTGTGTGCTCGTGCCATAGTTCTATGGTGCGTGCATGTGTGTGCGTAACTTTGTTTAAACACAATTTGACAGGTCAAATAGACAAAGGTCAATTTTAAATTTCAAGGACAATTTCATGCATTTCATATCAAAACGAGAGGGCATACAATTAAGGTGGAAAGATGTAATACAACTGACATTTTGTAATGGTATTAAATAGTTATGAGGATTTCTACTCATAAATGCTTATAAAACACCCAGGTAAATACAGTATGCGGCTACACTTCCTACACATCACTGAGAAAACATTGGCCACGCCCATTATATGGAGCAAACGGATTTGAAAGTAGTTCACGAAGATTTTGAACGTTTTCGAGGGAAACGGGTCATTCAGTGAAAAAGTTAATTGAACTTTCAGAACGTTCAATCCACTGAACGCACCCACTATATAAGGACTAGGCATTTTGGGAATTCTTCCAAAGAGTTCTATTCAGAATTATGTTAGCAGTCTGTGTATTCCAGACAATGTCTATGTAAGAGCTAAGCAACTGTCTCAGTAGTGATACCAGAGACACTAAAGGGGAGACACGCCACTTCGATTATTTTGAATGGAGCTCAATGGGAGAATTATGAAACAGCAAATATGGTGGTTGGAGGAAAATGTTCAAATAATAACACACATTATCCAAAAGAGCCAGTAATCTGCTTTATAACCTTTTTAACCTATTTAACCATTAAAGTGGTTGCACTGACGTAAGACACATGTCTATATTGTCTTCCTATATAACTATACAGGACTTAGCGTTGATTCAACCATCATCTTTGGCATTAAGTTACAGAATTCTTCCATAGAATTCTATTCAGAGTTGTTTTTGCAGTCAGTCTATTCTATAGAATGTCTATAATCCAAAAGATGAGAAACTGATTTGGCAATGATACTAATGGTATTGTGGAGCAGAGGAGGTACTTGTAAGTGTTTCCAAAATGATTTGCGAATCTCTGAACATTTTCTATTCCTATGCAATCAATGCAACTGGTGAATTTGAATAAAATCATTTTAATGTGTGCGTGCACGCGTGTGTTTGTGTATGTGTTCACCTGTGTTGATCTCAGCAAGGTTTTGCATGCTCAGGTTGGACACACAGCTGCTGACACGATTGCGGGTCCACATCACAGGCTGAGATGGACACAATGGAAAATTGTAAATGACATGATTTGTAAATGCAAACTCAACGGTGTCTTTGGAAGTTAGAACATACTTACTAATACTTTTTTATTGCTAGTTTACTATACCTGTTGTACCTGACGTGTGTGTTGTGTGTGTTTGGAACGTATACTTTCTAATACTTTATGTTATATATTATACTTAGCAAGACAACTCTGTGAAAACAAACCTTTTTATTTCTATGTAGTCCACATCCGTGTCAATTAATGCTTCTTGGTGTTGCCTGGGAGCTCATCTTAGTACGAATATATACTAAATATCCTAATTCAGCATAATAAATCACAAATAATAAACAGAGACTTTGAAAAACCCATGTGAATAGCCTACATGTGAATCAGTTTCACCACTGTTTAACGTTTGGTTGCTAGGCCACAGCCGTTTGATGTCACCAAGTTGTCACCAAATTCTCATGTCACTGATATGATGTTGACCAGATGAATACCTCTTCCTCTGGAGAGATGATGATCAGCCCATCTTCCAGGATGCACTGGCCGATATCCCAGAGGGGAACCTCTTGGGGCGGCGCCCATTGGAGCCTTGGTAGTTCAGTTGGTGCCGTTGAAATAGATTCATTCTCACCCACATCTGGTAGTCAAGCACATACCATGGCAACATGTGAATGTGGAATACGCACACTCAAACGATCTGCGTACAATTTGCGAGTTAAAAAGATAATTGAGTTAATTCAAAGTAATATGTTATTTGTCGCTGAACTTGTGGCGTATCTTCGGTCAAATTATGTTTCTTAATAGAAGATGGCGATGTGCACATTGCAAGCCTTGGTTTATTTTTCACTTTGGGTAATTGTCATGAAGGCCTTATCATACACAGCCATTGTCATTGGCCACTTGTTTTTCTGAAGCTGAAGTTCCTCTTCACAACCCTACAAACATCCTTTGGTCACGGTGTGTGGTTTTAAAATAATCCGCACATTCAGTTTGTGTTTGTTATTAACTTTTTAAAAGGTTAGCAAGCATTAAAATCATTTGTAGTTTTGGGAATTAATTAAGAATGGAATTGAATGTTAATTCATCGACACTGTATTACGAGATAATCTACATCAATTCACTAATAAATTAATACATCCTAATATTCCTCAACCAAATATGTCAGCAGATCACATCACTAACTTCAAACTAGAATCTCGCAAAGGAGGCCAATGCACACAATATACACACAGTGAGCCTTACCAGGCAGTGTCAGGGTGCTGTTACGACTTTGCAGCCTAGGCCTCTTGAGCTTCTGTGACACTGTTCGCAGGTACTTTCTAAAAAGAGCCCCACCGCCCACTCTCGGCGAGGAGTCCCCAGGGCTGGTCCCCGATGCCTCCACAGCAGCAGCAGGGCCAGCACCCGATGAGCTGGAGGACAGAGCTCCGAAAAGCATCCCTGGAGGTTCCGACAAGGCCCTTCTGAAGGGGTTCTTACGAGTTCCCGTGCCCTTGTCTGCCTTGGCTGTGGCATCGCCGCTGCCTTTGCCCACCGTGGAACCCTTGTCTCCGGGGTCTTCACTCAGGGCCTTGCGCCAGTTTTGCACCTTGCTCCATTTAGTGGAAGAGGTCTTCTGAACCTTTTCCATGGCTGGTGATATTGACGCCGCTTGGCTGCTCTCAGCTCTCGAGCCTGCCACGGCTTCTTTACACTCGGTGTGCCACGTATATGTGCTGAGCGGGCCAACGTTTTCTGAAGCCTGAGCAGGAGAATGCTCTGTTGTTGTTTCCTTTTCTAGCTCGGTTTCCTTCGGTAGATGTTCTGGCTCGTTCTTTAAATCTTTTTCCTCAGTGCCCATGTTGAAATGTGTGGTTGACCGTGTGTCGCCCTTGTTGCTGTGCTGTCTTCACTTTCTTGTTTCCTGTGTTTCAAACAGTTCTTCCGGTAATAACATGCGGGCGGTTGCTCTCGTGCGGTTGCTTCGCTACCTCGCTGAACACTCTTCTTCTCCTCTTCTGACAGATGGCTGCTCCCACACGGACACCGACACTGAGAAGTTCACCTGTGTTTTGTCCAATAATGCTATTTTCACTTTGTACTTCTCCTGCTCACTTCCCCTTTGCCCTGCTGTGTCATGTAAAGGTTTACCTCCAAACATTGCTCTTTCTTTCTACAGTATGGAGATAATGGTTTTCTGTAGATGTACCTCCAAGTGATTACCTCCGTTTTAGTCTAGAGGTATACCTCCTCCAGCATGTCATAGGAAATAGTTAGTAATCAGTCTGTGTTTTCGGATTCACTAAGCTTGAAAATAATGTATAAACATCCCTCAGTGACTTCTAAGGACTTTTGGCTTTCTTCAAATCCTCATTGACTGAGTTCACAGGAATGTGTCTGTGAACCTGGGTTTTTTAGTTAGAGGTTGCTGTCACCACATGGAGGCCGTGCGGCCACCCATTTTAATTTGACGTCCCTCTGGAACCCCTAAATGTTGTACAAATAGTTTGTATTATTAAGGACTGCATGTGTGTATTAGTGCCCTGGTCCCTACAATATTCTAACAAATATATGATTTAAAAGGATATTGTAAGTCTACACTGTTATCAGATACCTGGGGGGTGGAGGGACCGTTGACTTAATTTCCTGATAAAGAAATACAGCATTTCCTGTTGGAGTGCAAACTCTAAAACCCACTTCCTGCAATGCTGTTCACGGTTTCTAAACACCTGCAAAACTGATGTAGTTGGATTACCATATGATCTGGAGTGTAACTGTGCCTGTAGGTAATGTCAAATTAAAGCATGACTGAATAACATTCATACAGTCAGGCACATAACATATAATTCAGTATCATTAATGTTACAGGAAGTACACTTCGAAAGCAGGTTGATGTCACAAAGAGTAGCCTATACTTGCAAAGTACATATCTTTAGTAAATTATCATATACATTTTGTTTAATTATTAAACACTGTTAAAATGTACTGTTATCACTGTATATATATATATACACACCCTTATTATTATCTTTCATTAAATGTTTTATGTATCTTTGCTGTAATAGAGGATTTCAGCCTAAGGTAAGGTTTCTGTTTAATTATTTTGTGTTTGGCAATATCCAGAGCTGGGAAGTAACTATTTACAAATACTTATGTACTGTACTTTAGTAGCACTTTCAGTTATCTGTACTTCAACAAATTATTTATTTATATAACTTTGTTACTCCTTGCATTTTAACACATTATCTGTACTTTCTACTTATTACATTTTAAAAACAGACTAGTTACTTTAGTGTTAATGCATTTGAAAACAATTGAGAAGACTTGTTTATATATTTTGCATACTGTATAAACACAAACAATGGTCTTTCAGTATTACGGAAACCATGAGCTCCACAGTGTTTTCAATCTGCTGTTATTTCATTCATATTTACCAGAATAGGCTATTATAAACGAGAGACAGAAAAATATCTGGCGAATATGTAAATACCATTCACAGCTTTAGGATGTATTTAATATACAATATAGTATTTATTTTGTAATTTTAAATTGAGAGAGTTGTTGATAATGGCTTAATATTTTGAATCAAAATATATTAGTGTTTTGTATTTTGTAGTTTAAAAATACTATAAAATACTTTCTATGATATGTTAACTTGATGCAGCCTCTGATCTGATGTAACCAGACCCAAAACTCACAGTTAACAGGATCTGGACTCCATTAGGGAATGTTTTCAGTGGTTGCCTCCTACTGGAGCTCTCTGATTAATTTTGAAATTACGTATTGGGCAGCCTTTAGCCAATCACCATTGCTACAACTGTTTGTATTGCTTCATCTAGCTCTACCACCATTTCAACTGCTTGACATCAGTGCATAGCTTCAATGTCATTGCATTCAGCCACCTCCACTGGTCGCTGATGGGTCCGCCATCCAGGGTAGATGTGTGAGCACTTTATGTGATCATGGTTTCCAGATTATAATCTCAGCGATAATTGATTTGAGAGCAATAGTTTGGTGGATATGGAAACACTAGATTTCTTTTCAGCGAGCACACATAACAGACAATTGGCAGACTATGAGATATTCGCTGAATTTGACAAAATGTGTATTAGCTGACAATTGCTACCTTCAGCTGTAACTGGTTTCATGCTGTATGTCATATTTGTCAGAGGGTGAGTTGGTGCTCTCAAACATTGTCCACTTAAAGGTATATAAAATGACCACAGAACAAAAGAGCATTTGATTCTGCCTTGAAAGACCATTTGTTTCCTTGGCTGCATGAGCTCTGTTAAAGTTGCTTTTTAAAATTTATTACTGTAAGTAATGTAATTAACTTTTGTCACATTAAGTAAATATAACTGTTTTGATCACCTCTTCTAGCTCTACCACCATTCAGAAACATGCTTGACTTCAACATTATCACACCAACTCGCCCTGATTGGTCCGCCAGCGCGGTGGCTGTGAAAACGTTAATGCAAACAAGGTTTCCATACTATAATCTCAACCTTAAATTACATTAATTGATATGTAAATCTGGCGCAGCCAGGCTACACTGTAGCGGCCCTTGGCTTCGATAAGCAAGACAGTAGAGAGTATCTGACGGGTGGAATTGGTTTATTCTTCCGTT
>JAODLL010028470.1:6875-23766 GCA_026546735.1 Forbesichthys agassizii | reverse complement strand
AGAGAGGGGGGGGCATTTTAACACAATGTATTAGATCTGCAACATCATTTGACAGACTTTACCACACAGAAAATAAATTAAGTCAAACCTCCAGGAAAATGAAATGTCACCATGATTTGTGTGTGCATGTTCAAACTGAACAGCACATTTTCATAGTCCCATATTTTCTTAAACATTTCTAGGTCATCCATATTTGAGTAATAAAAAGAGAGAGAGAGAGACAGAGAGTGAGAGAGAGAGAGAGAGAGAGGGAGGGGTGTACATACTGAGGGGTTAACAGGTCTGGGGAGACGTCTGGATTGGGGAAGGGGTGTGTGTGTGTGTGCGGGGGGCGGGAAGGGGGGGGGGGGGGTGTGGGCAAGAAAGCAAGCAATAATGGCTTTCCCTTGTTTGTCATTAACAAGCACCTGCCTGAGAGGCTGTCCCCTGGTTATTACTGTAGGTGGCCCTTCACGAGGGTGAATTTTGATAGGGGGGAATAAAAAAAAAAAAAGCAAACATTAAACGTATGAGGAGACATAGTGGTTCTGGCAGGCTGGCCCAATAACCGTCTCACAGTAAAGCCATTGCCCAAAGTAGGCCTCTATCAGTCTAATGTCCCTCACTGATTCTTAACCTCTTCCATATGTGCAGGAGTCTCCCACTCAACTAATATGCTTCTCCCCCTTTCAGAGGAAGCTGACAGCAGAATGCGTGCTCAGGGAGCAGTTTGAGGAGAACTGGTACAACACCTACGCGTCCACGCTGTACAAGCACAATGACACCGGGCGATTCTACTACGTGGCTCTGAACAAGGACGGCTCGCCGCGTGAAGGAAACAGGACTAAAAAGCACCAAAAACTCACACATTTCTTACCCAGGCCGGTGGATATTGAGAAGATCCCACAGGCGTACAGAGACCTGTTCCAGTACAGGTGACCTATACTGGAAGAACCGGCAGTTTGGAAAGATGAGAAAAGGAAACAGGAGAGGAGAGGCTGGGCAGGGAGGGGGGGAGGAGGAGAGGTGGGGGTTGTAACCCAGGACAACAGAACTCCACCTTCCTGAGTGTCCCCACTACACCACCTCTGGAGGTGCATGACGTGCCTTTTGAACTGCTCGGCTAAGCCCGACCTAAAAATTCACCTTCCTGTACCAAAGTACTTTGTATCTGCTGCATTTTCCATGGCCCAGAGCACCTGGGGAGATATGAGCAAAGCAGAGGAACTGTCATTATCAGGTGCTAGCGTGCTCCGTATAATCAGCTAGACGATTCATTTCAGCCGCTGTCACCCGCCAAAAAACTGACTCCTTTTTAGAAAGTAAATGGGCGCTTAAAAACATTCAGTACATTGATGAAAGACTGGATTATTTCCTCAGATGTTTTGAGTAAACGGTTTACCATTAGAACTCCATGGAGAGAATTGCGTGTTTGGAGCTACAAATGATGGACAACATTGCAGACCTCATCTGGTGCATTCATCGGGCGTTATTGCTCATTACGCTTCTGAAGCTACAAATATTGTTCACCAAAGAGAGAGCGCATTCCCACATAGGGGTAGTAGTCAGGAAGACATATGTCCTATACACTAAACGCATAGTAACTGACTGCTGGAGATAGCAACCGACTGTATGAGAATTGATAAAGGAATATCTGAGAGAAACAGGAAACAAATTAGCTGTTGCGAGGCCAACCTGAGTTTACTATAGGTTATAAGTTGGAAGAGGAACGCCGCTACGTTTACGATGACACATTTGTAGTTCGAAGAGCACTTAGGAAATGACACCCACAACAGGAAGTAGATGATCGCCATTGCTTCTAATCATCACAATTAAATAAAAATATAAGTAGCATCTTTTAGGAATCTTGTATTGTGAGTACATTTGGGGCAAAAGCACTGTGGTTTTGAGATTATATGGCTTCAGAATGAAGGGTGACTTGTAATGTTCAGTGCGTGTGTCAGGAACATTATTAAAAATGCAAGCAGCTGAGGTGTGTACATATATGGATGATGCTATTTATGAGCTGTACAATATATTTATTTTCTACATATAAAGTTTAAATATAATTCTATATATTTATTTATTGCAAAGACTTTATTTTGTAATGAACTTGTAGATTCTACTGAAATTATATAGAAAACAAAACAACCATGAAGAAGAGAATAATTTGACAATAAAATTGTCCTGCTATTGAACGCTTTTTGTGAGTCAATTTTTGGATATTATATATACTGTATATATATATATTTTTTTTTTTATCAGAATTTATTTAATTTTCTTTCCTAGCATAGGCTACAGTAAAACATGTCTTTATAATTTAAAAGGAAATACGCGTTTGTAATCTTGCATTCTTTTATATTTTATCCAATAGTTAAATTCATACCTGACACAGGAAGGTGTAAACAAGTAACCTACTGTAGTGTTTTGTTTTTAAGAAGCAGATGTATTGTGTTAAGTTGCCCAGAATTGCATTATAATCCTTGTGAGAAGAATTCATCAAGACCAAAGTAAGGGAAAAAAAGAATGATGAAACACTGTATGCTTTCATATTCCAATCAGAACCATAGATCATATAAACATATTTTGAAATACTTAATTTTATATTGTCTGAGAATGATCCTAAAAAACAGCAGACATTTGAAGACACCTTCCTTCTGGTTGAGTTGAAATGTCAGCTAACCACAAGAACATAGCTAAATATAACATATCTCCCCTTAAAACATATGATGACCCTTCTGGTGATGTAATAATGTGGCATTTTAAAGAATCTTACTCAAAATAAAAACCTTCAAGTCTTTCAAATGTCCTTCGAGAACTCTTTATGGCTATGGATATGGCAGCTACTTTCCCAGAGGAGGAGACACCAATACAATCTCATGGCAATTGTACCTCCTAAAGCCTTAGTCACATTGCATATGACCTGTTTCCAGTGGGTCTAGAAAGTTTCCTTCCAGCATAGAAAATCAGATTCCTTATGCAACTGGATCTCAAGCCCTAATTGGCTTTTCACATCAGCAAGGATTTAGGGATACGATTGGTTGTTCAATGTGGGGGCCTCACACAGTCTACACCGGGGGTGTATTTTCAATGGACAGAAACAGCTGCCCACTGCATAGTCAGCCAGCAGAGATGTGCTGCACACCAGGAGTGGTAGTAATCCCGGGCTAAGGGGATGAGATCAACATTTCAACATCTGCAATAGTTGTAATGTTTCTCTACTGTCAGATATGTGTAAGCTGTGAGAGCGAGCTCCCCTGAGGGCAGGGGATGAAAAATACGAAGTCTTTCAGGGGAAAACCCTGGCAGACTAAGAAATGAAATAACAGTTGAGGGAGAAAATAGACAAACAAATTAAGGAAGGAAGGGGGGTGCTCTCTCTGGGTGTGAAATGTGCCCAGTAATACCTTTCCATTAGTACGGTACTATGTTGTTATTGACCATTATCAAACACATTTTATTCACATTTGAAGATTAGAATTGCTCAGCAGTGGCATCTTCACATGCTAATCAGAAACTGTTTAAAATACATACATAAAAACATACATAAACTGATAGAAATCTTGGAATTTAATATTTAAAAATTATTATTAATGTATAGTGTATTAAAAAAAGTCTACATTAAACCTTAAAGCCTACTTAAACTGAAAAGTTGCTTTGATTGGATATATATATCAAGGTAAAATTTCTAAAGTTTTACATTAAAATGACACCTCAATTCTAGAGTGAAAATGGCAAAGATATTTGCCTCCCATCTTATTTAGTAAACTAGAACTAAACCAATCTTTCATCCAAAGCTAATACTCATTTAGCTTTTAATTATTGAAAAATAAAACATTGCTCTTATGGGAAGATATTTTTACTTTTGGCCAATTTACCGCATTAAAATAATCAAGCAAAATAAAGAGTACATTCAAAAAAAACTCAAGAACAGTGGTAGTCAACTTTTTGGTCACTTTATTAAATGTATATTAAATACTTATCAAGATAGAAGCAGATCAGATTAATGGCAAATCAAATTATTTGCTAACATAAAAACATATGGAGGAGGGCAAAACCTATTTTACACTTATGAAATACACTTTGTGCAAATGAACCATCTGTCTCCTAATGATAAATAAATGTATCATAACAGCTACACAAGTTTAAGAATTCTGAAAAGCAGATGTGCCAACGTAGAATACAGGTATTCATGAAGTCTCCATGGTGAGGGCATAAAACAGGGTACAGAAGTTAGCTAGCTAACCGAAGATTCACCCCATCTTTCCTTACTTGTCTAAAGCTTATCTTTAACCAGTTTCAATGTATATACTTAACAAGCAAAAGGGATTTGTTGAGTTATCTCACAAGCTAATAAACTTCACTGTGTTTTTGTGAGGCCCAGTCTTTCACCACCCAGGCCCGGGTGTAAACGCAGGTGAACATAAACGATGTACAGGACAGTGCTATGCTAGACACCACTTGACAACAAGATAGATGATATAAAAAGATATTAGGAACTGGCAGGCAGTTTTGAACAACACAAGCATTCCATTACCGTGTTCAGCAACAACTAAATGCAAATGCCTAAAAGCATGATACAAAAGTTTTTTTTAACTTTCAAACAAATTTAGTAACTTTACAGAATTATTTAGGAAACGCGTATAGTATAAGGTCTTACGTTACATTTCTTTTTTTAATCTTCAATTCCATCTCCCGAAAAGAGCAGGACTTAGCAGCATAAACAGCTATCAGATAGCTAGATATTGGTGGAGGACTATTAAGGATAAAACCATCTAGATATTTATATAATAGAATCCTGTCACCAACAACACTGGTCCCACTCAGGTTTAGTTAATCATTTAAAACTGTATAAAAAACAACAGTTTAAATAATTAACAAGCCCTCATTTAAGAGGAAATCAATGCAATGCTTGAAAGCATTGGGGGTAAACTTTTTTTTCTTCTTTTTTTCTTAAATACATTAAAAATGAAGATATAGAACTGGAATAACATTAAGGCGATATATACATAATTTCAGATGACATATTAGTAGTAGTCCCAATACAGTCTTAGTATACAGCCTTCCGCCTTTGTCCTCTCAGGTACTGAAAAGGGAGGACAGAGGGTTTCTGAAAGCAGCCCGGACCCACGCCCACCTCCGCTCGCACACAGGTTCAGTCGAATCATAGGGGCCTTGCTTGGACTGGGTTCCTACAGTCCAGATGGATGGGCAAGGGGGATGTGGGGGAGGAGACGTCCCTACAAGCCCTTTGAGGGCCCGGGGTTCTTGCCCATGGCTTGTTGCGTGGGCATGCCGTGGAGCTGCTGGTAAAGGCCCAGCATGTCCATCTGGCTGAGGCCGCCGCTCCCCATCAAGCCGTTCTGCAGCGCCAACTGGTTCAGGTAGTTGGCCTGGTTGGCCATGGCCAGCTGCTGCTCTCGAACCTTCCTGTTGGTCACCACCTTCTGGACGTACATCATCAGCTGCACGCACGCACGCGCACACACACACGCGCGCACACACACACGAGACACAGAGAGAGGGCTTTTGTGAAGATGCTGCTCTACAAGCATGGAGTCACGGCAAACATGGATGTTACATGCGCACCAATAGGTGTGTGTGTACACAGTATCTGTCGTCTATTCACAGGCACAGAACCCCACGGTCTCCTCCTACACCTTTGCAGGCACGTGATACGATGAGGGCAGTCCGTCCTTGTACAGTGTTGTCACTGTTGAACCGCGAAGGAGCGCGAGAACACTTGGCACCTGTGGGCAGGGCTTTACAGTGTGACCTTTTCACTCGCAAATGCAACTCAAAATACTGGTGTGCGAACATGCAAACAATATTAAGGCGCACTTTGTGCAAGTGACTTCAAGCCACTATCTTTGTAGCTCAAACATGCGCAGTTGCGCATGGTTGAGACATCTCTGTGCACAGTGACAATCGCGCCACGTGCACTAAAGTTACCTGTTCCGTACTCCGAAGAGGGTGAGTGTGTTACAAATTGTGTTTTATCGTTGACTACGCTTCATCCACGCGCATAGAAAATTGTGTTCAGCTGTTCTGGGTCTCGAAGGGACGACTCATAGCCTAACTTTTGTGGATATATTCCATTCAAAATGAGGTTTGTTAAAATACCTATATAGTTGTTCTGGTTGTCCATCTCTACATTAAATATGGCGACATTAGCTTAATGTAGAAGTTCCAACATTAATGGAGTGGGGGGAAAAAATGCGCACGTCACAACTGACCGATCCCAAGCACCGCCCCTTTTACCTGTCCAACCTAGTTAATGTAACTAGGTTGGACAAAACAGCATAGGAAGCTGTAACAGGAAAAAAAGACAGTTGACGGAGTTTCTGTCGGATTCAACAAATGCCATTTGAGGACAGGCGAAAAGGGGCGGGGCTTGGGATCGGTCAATTGAGCAATTCAGATATTTTATGATAAGTCAAACATGATAATGGAGGCCTAATCTCTCCTCTGTCAAAACCCAAGCCATTCAGACATATGCGATTATTCACCTAATCTATGCATTATGGATTATGCTTGCCTTTACTAAATAGCATTTCGACTGTGCTGCCAAATGTTTGGCTGCGATCTCAAATGTTTTAACTTTGTGGTGCATGTGCTCCTTAGGAAAATACACTCATATTTTTTACGTCAATAATTAAATAAAAAAACCAATCAATAATTAAGAACAGAGTGTTCAATGACATGGCTGCTCTAGCGTTATTTACAAGACAGCCGCTTATTAAATATTGTAGGTTATTACCGTCTGCTGCTTGGTGAGGACATCCCTGTACACAGCCTCCCGTCGTTTCAGCTCCATTCCTAGGGCGGCCTGCTGAGCTAGAGCCAAATTCTGGACTTCGCTCTCCGTGAGGGCCGGGTTCTCCTGCCACTGGATTCAACAGGGCACAGCGTCAAGACCGCCGTAGCGTCAGAATGCTTCATCTAGGCTACGTCCCCACTGCATGTCGCATCGCTACTTACCACTCTAGCTACAATATCCTCCAGGGATTCACGGGGCATAGTCTTCAATGCGTTTGTCGCCTCAGTAACCTTCAGACGACCTTGGTTTATGAGCTCCTGCACACAAGGAAACAAAAAATCAATATGTGTATGCATTTAGAAAACATCGCCGACTGGCAATTGCAATAAATAAATACATAAAAAAAGTTTCCTACAAGTAACAAAAAAATACTATAATCATACTATATTACAACACAACCACAGTAGAGGTCAAAATATTTTGGTGGTCATGTCTGAGAATGCTTCAGAACCGTCGTCACAATTAGCGGCAGGTCAATGGAATGTGGTCTCCAGGCCACATGGAAGGGGGGGGGGGGCATTACTTACCTCCAGCTGCTGGTTGCTCATGTTGGCCAGAGCCGCCAAGTTAAAGGAGAAGAAGGCACCACCGCCCAAGTCCATCTGGGGGTGCCCAGGTGGGAAGTTGGTCTTCATGGACAGACCCTGGCAAGTGACAATACATGATAGTGAAACAACCACACATCAGCAATATGCAGCTTGGTTCACAGCAATCAGGGAGGTCATGCCCGGGGGGGTCATGATGGTAAAGATGGGAGGTTTCGTTCTCTCACAATCATCGCTGCACAATATGGCCGTACACACAGTTTTGCACTAATCAAAAGTAGAATGGAAGATGTAGTATTGATGTTGCATTAGAAAAGATTAAGCTCTGTTTCAGGCGGGGCATTTCCATTTGCATTTTAAACATGCATATTACCTCTATACCATCATACCGCCCTAATACGACCCCTAATCCTTGATACAAAAAACTAATCAACCCTAACCCTAATGTGCTTAGCTCTACTTGAAGAGTATTTTAACACCATCGAGAATCTGTGGATTCTGTGGAAATGGCCTTCAAGCCAAGGAAAGGTGAAAATGCTGATCCACTCCAGGTTGGGGGCTTCAGCACACTGCACACAGATATGCTCTTGGCTTGTCCTGGTCCTCCAGGGGGCTACTTTAGTGTCAGTGTAATTTACCTGAAGTACATTTACCAGTACAGACCAGCAGGATGCCAATGTTTGTGTGTAATTGAATCTCTGCTGCAGATGGTCCTACCCCTGCCCTGTAATCTGGCCATCCGGTCCATCTGTGTGTCTGTGTGCGTGTCTGTGTGTTTTGAAGGGGTGGGGGCCAGGGGCAGGTGTGCAAGGCTAAACAGTGGGAAATCACTAAATGTCCTCATATGAAAATCATTGATGTGAATGCATAATAGTTCCTAGTTTGTGATTCCTTATCGCACCACCACTTTAAATACTTCAACACTGGCATAAAAATACTAATCCATAAAAAAATTATTAGAAACTAAGGCTGGCCCAGAATACTGTGGTATTTGTTTGATATGTAGGTATTCGGTTTTCAAATTTGGGATTCAAATATTTGTATACTTTTATTTTAATCTTATGTGCAATTGAAAACAGCCCTGATTGCCCGTTTGGATTTTTAAGAAGTTATTAAACGTGTTTTTAATGGAGTTTTGAGAACGAGTATTCGAACACTTGTTCGGAAATACCAACGAGTTCGAAGCCTGTAAAATGATATTCAAGCCAGCCCTATATACACAACCTACCAGCACACGTCAGACCTATATTAACAGCAGCGGGGAAGTAGTGGGGTCTTAAAAGTAGATACTTCCGTTAATATTGTCAAAATAAGGCCTTTAAAAGGTGTCCACTGTGTAGCGTAGCTATCTGTGATGCTAGCTCCACTATACCGTAGCTATCTGTGATTCTAGCTCCACTGTGTAGCGCAGCCATCTGTGATGCTAGGTCCACTTTACCGTAGCCATCTGTGATGCTAGCTCCACTGATTTATACAGTTATACATTCAACAGTATAATATCATGAATTAGTTAGTTGCTGCTCTAAAAATACGTCTACTTGGGTGTTTAAATTACGTTAATAGCATTTACTTTAAAGGTTATTCAGGATCCGGCACAGCAGTTATGTTGAATAAAGTACATATTAAAGAATATATGCGTTGAAATTAAAACCCGTTGTCCGGATGGTTATTGACCCAACACTGGGCCACCATGTCCTGTTTGCTCACCCTCTTCTCAGCCTCATACTCTGTCCAGGCAGCCTTGCGGTCCTCCTCGCTCAGGGCCTCCTCCTCCTTGTGGTCCAGCAGGGAGTCGTGTTCATGGTAGCACACAATGCAGTCCTTCTGGCTTTGAAGCAGCTCTGCCAGGATAAGGTCCTGCATAGAGGCAGAGGGAGAGAGAAAACGGAAAGCTTTCATTATTGTTGTTCACTTCATAAGTCCCTGGTAAATAGTGCTGTGCAATTCATTGAAACTATTGTGATTTCAATTCCGGCTCTTAACAATCACAAACAATGTAATCTACGAAAACATTTTATGAATAAAAAAAATATGCAATTACTTTTCACATTACATTTTGCATGTAAAGTCTTATTTGTCTTGTGCTCTAACATGCACATTTTCTCCCAGACCGGGGTGAAAGTGAAAGATAAACAGTAAAAATATTAAACTCAATTTCAGTTTGTTGATTTGTTTTATGTTTTAATTTTTTTTTAGTGCAGCAACAAGCTACATCTTTCCAAAGTCGACGAGTAATAGTGTTAAATAATCGTGATGTAAATATTGACCATAATAATCGTTTTGGGTTTTCTCAGAAGGGTGGCTGGCGTCTCCCTTACAGATAAGGTGAGAAGCTCGGCCATCCGTGAGGAACTCGGAGTAGAGCCGCTGCTCCTTTGCGTCGAAAGGAGCCAGTTGAGGTGGTACGGGCATCTGGTAAGGATGCCCCTTGGGCGCCTCCCTAGGGAGGTGTTTAAGGCACATCCAGCTTGGAGGAGGCCTTGAGGAAGACCCAAGACCAGGTGGAGAGATTATATTTCCACACTGGCCTGGGAAAGCTTCGGGATCCCCCAGTCAGAGCTGGATAATGTGGCTCGGGAAAGAGAAGTTTGGGGTCCCCTGCTGGAGCTGCTGCCCCCGCGACCTGACTACAGATAAGCGGATGAAGATGAATGGATGGATGTTTCCATAATTGAGTAGCCTTACTCAATAGACGGGAACATAGTCTTCACCCATAAAGAGGTGTGGGAATGGCAGTCGCAAGGAGTGTGCCAGTTCAAATAAAATTAGACTAATACATAAATAAATCACCTAATAAAAGTGCAGAAAATGCGGCATACATTTGTAAACAATGTGATTAATTTGATAAATGCAAACAATTCAAATATGAAATGTATCCAGGTTACAATTTACACTAACACAGAGCGTCTTAGTGGCTACAACTTAAGTCTTATGGAGGGTCGGGTTGGGAATCTTGGTCAAGGATGCTTGCTGGTACACCAGGATCACCAAGTCAAACCTGTGACCCATCATCGGAGAGCTGACCACCCTATCCACTAACCTATGCTATCCCATTGCACGGTGGTTGGATAGGCAGGCTACTACTACTCATATGAAGGCTACACTTAAAGACTTGCTGTGTCCCAGAGTTTGATTACAGCAAACCCTGCCGTTGATAACACCTTACACAGCTGCACCGATGTAGCGGCCTGGCCACACGTGCGTAGAAGCGTGCAGGCTGCTTCGCACGTAGTTGCCTAATGAAGCATTTCAGTCTCTTGTCTATTGTAAGTCGCTTAAGTCACACATGTTCCTAGATGTAGATAAAAGGTTAGAGATACAGAGCTCAGACTAAAGAACCAAAATAGTCCAACGTTGTGCTAAAAACAACAAATCCAAAACGTATTACCCGATGCCAAACAAAAAAAAAAAGAAAATGAAAATGTTTGAGTGAATAGGAGCTGACAAGTTTAAAGAGGAAAAAGGAGAAAGATTGAAAAATAATACGTTAAGAAGGGAAAAAAAAAAAAAAAAATGCAACTCATGTTTCCATGACAACACTGTTATTGAAAACAATACCTGAGTAAAAACGCAGTGCTGGGCCAGGTCCCGGTCACACAAGCGTGGTTTAAATTACTCTCGTGTTTGCTTTTCTTTGTCTCGCCTTTACATTACATTGCATTGGAGCCTGGCATTCTGGACACGACGCCGTACAAATGGCGGAAGCCTTCACACGGGGATGTGTGCGGAGTGCTCCACGGTCGTTTGATCATGGACCTCCCGACTCTTGCCCTGTGATGGCACAGTGACAGTCCGCTCACTGCCACAAACTTTAAAAAAAAAAAAAAAAAAAAATCTATCATAGATGTCGTGTGCATTGAGGGGGAGGAATAACAGGAGAACACCATACTGCGAAATTAAGCAGTGATTGCAGACCTGCGTTGCATAAACAGAAAGCATACACCAGACGCCAAGCGGAGAAACAAGATCCTTCAAAAGAGGAGAGAACAGAAATGCTCACGGACCACACAAGGGCCTATTTTTAGGCCTCTGCTGCTCCGGGGAGAGATAAGATGATTGATACAGGTAGGAGCAAAAAAAGAAAGACAAGAAAAGAAACATGTGCTTAGGTCATTCCATATACACATGCAGCACTCCACAACCCTGGGCACTTTAAGCGAGTCTGATGGCTAGAAAACAGAAACATGTGGCAACACGGCACATAATCAGGCGAGACCCGGGCCACCCTTGAACAGCCAGACATCTTAAAGCAGAGGCCCGGCCTGCATCTAAACGTGTGCTTTACTCACCGATTAGACTTAAACACACACACACACACACGAGGCTGTCAGCCTGGCATCCACGGTGTTCTGCCAATGACACCGTGACGAACAAAAAGGTCGTGTTCAGACAAGGCACGTGCGCTGGCGATGGCACGAGTTTAACAGACACGACGATTACTAAACCGTGTGCGCGTACAATGCCAACTGCTCCTGGGGCGTCTGGCGAGAATATCTCAATATCTCTTGTTCCTGCAAACTGCCACTTAAAAAGACAACCATGCATTATTGCTGGCACTCTCACAAATGTGTGTGCATGGGCAAAATATAAATATTCTGACAATAATTGCTGCTGCCCCCGCGATCCGACTCAGGATAAGCGGGTGAAGATGGATGGATGGCATTTTGTCAACTAACCAATTACAGTAGATCAGTGTAACTGCTAGGACGGGCATTGAGAGGGCACTGCCAAACACCTAGAAAGTCCTCCAGTGATTATGGAATAATCATTCATAAGAATCTTGCAACATAATGCCAACACCTTTAAGTGTACAGTACTACATTTATTCTGCATTTGGCATTTCCTTACAGTACATTCAGTGGCTGTGTATTGGCAATAACCTGCTGATATGTATCACAATACAGGGGGCACGATGCAATAATGTGATATATTGCGATACTGTAAGCAAGGTGATATATTGTGATTTATAATTTGTGGAAAACTGTCAGAGAAATGCTAATTTTTGGCGCCGCTGCATAAAATGACAAACACTTCAGATGGAAATTAGCATCTAAAGTATTGTACTGAGAATTGATACAGTATCGCGAAACGAAATATCGCGATACTCTGGTGTATCGATATTTTCTTACACCCCTAGTACATTCACAATGCCTCTGCCTGACTACTACTGAGACTGTGAAGGATCAATGGATGAATTAGACAAGCATGTAGCTAAAGTATAACAAAATTGACAGCACGTACGCTGCAACATAAACGCACAGCAAAAAAGGCCTACATGAACACAATGCAAAGTGAGAGAGCACATGTGTTATTTGACAGATACGGTACACAGCATTCTATAGGAAAGCCCACCTTAACTGTGGGCATGGATTATCTCACTGGCAGGGTGCCATTCATCACCCTTACAACACAGTGCAGCTAACAGCTAACCTCATCTGTGGGCCTAGACTCACAACAACCAGCATAATTTAACTCACCACAAAACAGCAGAGAGAATGAAGAACCGCAATATCTTAACAAAATAAATTAAGATTTACTAATCCATCTGAAGCTCTGCTCCTCTGTACCGTTACTAGCTTGCGCCATTTGGGCAATTTGGAGAATTGTATAATCTCCGCTGTGATCATGTCTTATTTTATCCTGCTAATGTACACATGCAGTAAGTGTTCAAGCTTGTTTGGAGAGTTTAGCTGCCAAATTATTCAATTTAACACAAGCCATAATGCGGGTGACATTACGTCGCCCCCAGGTGACTGCCCATTGAACTACATTACAAAAGGCAATAGTAAAAGAGATAATGCCTCAAAATGTATATAAAAACAACACGTCATACATTTGTTGTTTGTTAACATCCCGGTTGCTGTAATACAATATCTATTTTGGACAGTGGTCTTAATTTCCATCCATCATGCATATGCTAAGTAACGTCACAATCTAAAACCTAAATAAACTAAACGATGACATTATTGACTGTGTTGCGTGTAAGAGATCAATGAAGCAGCAGGTCAAATGACAGAAGAGGCACTCCCCATGAAGCCCAGTGGATTTTGGGATGCCTGAGTAATCCATACACACGAACCAGCTCAGGGGTGGTCCGGTCCATCTCCTACTGCTCTCTCTGTGTGTGTGTGTGCGTGTGTTCGTTCTGAGCCAGCAATAATGATGTTGGGTAATTGGACCTGATCTATTGTCATTGTAAAAGGAGCTGGAGGGGAAAGCCGATCATTTTTCTGGGAGGGGCACGGCGAGAGAGACAGACAGAGCAAAAGAAGGCAAGAGATGTGTGCGGGCAGATGCATAGAGAGTGGAAAGCGGTAAGTTACCCCACTGAACGGCACTTTTTTCCCCCTTCTCAGATAGAAAGAACAGTGGAGGAATGATTCTCAGGAAAATGATGACACTTTGCACTTGTGTGCAATACAGATGGCATGGCATTTTGCTGAATAGAAATGTGTATATGGATGTTATTGGGGAAAACGTTAGATCTAATTATATATATGAAAAATATATATTAAAATATTTTAAAAATTATATATTATATAAAACGTTAATCACAGAATCTAATGCAGTCGTCTTTTTTCAGAGCTGTATGTTTAAAAGAAAAAGGTCTCTGAAGGGAGGAACTAGCAAAGCATTTGGCTAACAACTCCTTCTTAAAAAGGCAGTGTCAGTCACTCTCGAGAACGCTTGCTAAATTTGAGCTATTAATCAAAACAATATTCCTCAGCACCCTCCACCACGGCGCCGCCCCACACGTTGAAACGCACTGCGAAGCAAAGTGTAATACTACGGCTTTGTTTTAGCTGAGGGGTGTTTGACAATATGTTTATGTTCCTATTTACGGAGCCAGGGCTGTGTAGAATTATCCGATCATTTTTTAAACACGCACAGAGAACAGTAAGCTAGCAAAATTGCGAAGAGATTTTTGGTGTATTTGACTAAATGTATTATTATACAATAACTGACTATATTTAACTGGCATTATTTGCAGTGGATTTCTGTGGGTTATGACATTTGTATGAATGGCTTTCAAACAATGCATTGCTTTTATTAAATCACTGGCCACTGGGAAGCCGCTTGATGCAAAGGAAAGTCCAAGCACCACACACTTTATACTGTACAGTACATCAGGGAGTTGTGTGCATGTCTGTGCATTTGATATTAATCTACACACTACAGTATGGAAGCGTATTGTCCATGTTTCTGAATGTAGAGATGAAGCTGCTCATTAATACGTTAAAAAATTAACGAGTAAACAAATCTTTCAAAACCCCATTCCTGCCATTCTTCCATCAAATGAACAATGTAAGTTCTGTGTAAGCCAAATTCTTGTAATGCATGTTATAAAGTTGCTAACCTGGCAGCACTCCAAAATTGTAAAGCAGTTTTTAATCTAGGCAGCACCCCAAATACCAAGATGAAAACATGGGAGTTGCTGTTTAAGTGGACCTCAAGCAAAAGGCTTTACAACTTGGCAAAGTCACTTGCGTGTGCTTTACCATCAGACTTTAGATGGTGTTTAACTGGGAAAGCTCTGATGCATTTAAACACCCCGCTGCATTAATGGCTTTGGTTGCTGTGCAGGCAGACCTTTTAACAGTTTTACCTGATGTATACTGTAGCTATAGCTGAGAATACTCGCAACCATGTTAGTCTAATTTCCTCTGCCTATCGTGCTGTTTAAACCCAGATATCCACTGCTTTTAACAAGTGCAATCCTCTTATTACTGCAGTAGTGCATCACCGTTTTAGAGACAGAAACACTTTGCTAGGGGTTGGGGTTGCCAGGGGAGGAGTTTGAATAGAGGGAAGGCAAAAGGTGAGTTAGAAAAGCCAGTGACTAAAATTGAGAATTTCCCCCAGATATCCAGCAGTGACCAATCTGCGCTCAATAGGGCCTCACTCAGTTTGAGTATTCCAAGAAGGCTGTGCTCCCCAGAGACGGTTGCTTTTGATGCACAGGTGCCTTAACCATAGCAACGAAGGGGGGCTGAGGCTGAATCCCAACTGCAGGAATGCAAAGGCCCATGATATTTGCAATACCTAAACCCAGCCAGTCAAAACTCTTCCAGTCTTCCAGCTGCACACACATAATAAGCATAAGCCCACTGGCCTGCTCTGTAGCGAGGCCCATTTTTCTAGGCATTATGCCTGATATTAGGACACTCCCTTAAAGACTGTTCTCACCACTACTGCTCACATTAACGTCATGGGGTTTATTGAGTCCTCAGTCAATTAAAGGTACAGTGCATCCAGAAAGTATTCACAGCACTTCACTTTTTCCACATTTTGTTATGTTACAGTCTTATTCCAAAATTGATTCAAATTTTTTTTTTCCCCTCAAAATTTTTTATATAATACCTAAAGTGAAAAAAGTTGTTTGAAAATGTTGCCAATTATATATATATATATATATATATATATATATAGATAGAGAGAGAGAGAGTAATCATCCAGATGCACTGTATAGCCAGATACACTGAGTATGCGCAACCCACTATGCCAAATATGGCACTTGGAAATCAGTCTGAAAGAAGATATTTCAATTTATTGTGAGATGAAAGCTAGCCACAGCTAGCCCGTATTATTAAAAAAAAAATGAAAAAAGTGTATATTCTACTTTTTATTAGCTTTATTTTCATTACTTAATGCCTGTTATCAAATTTCTATTGAATATAATTTTGTATACAAGTACGTGGGGTTTGAACCTGTTATATCTGGAACTTGGTGTCGCATACGCAACCTGAACCGTGAGTTTTTGTGCTTTTTTTTGTACAATTTGTAAATATCTCTATATGTATGGCATGTATGTTGGTGAAAAGTAATAGCAACCTGGCAAAAAAGTGGTAAATTTGATGTTTGTATGTTGGATAATGGAGGTGTTGCAATTCATCGCAATATATGCAATGCCACCAACTAGAACCGTGCATCCTTGTCTCTCTTGGGGCTCCTGCCCAAATCATAAAGAAAGGCTCCCTGGATGGAAGCACGTTCTGTCTCAGCGCACCTTCAGACTAGCAAAAATAGAGTAACACCGACAATCACAGACTTAGCAAAGCCTTGTGTGTCAATAGTGCACCCACTTAACACAGACACTGACAAAATCACCGTAGGAACTTCTATACAGTGACGCTAACAGACACACCAAGGTAGAACAGGGGAGCAGAGGGGTGAAGAGATTATAGACAGAATCTCGTGTCTCCGCCACGGAGCCCCCTCTGTGTCATTAGCGGTGGAAATACGCCCGTTTCCGTTTGTCTACAATTAGTTTAGAGCAGGGAGACGTCTTAAAAGAGGAGTTTAAATAATGACCCTTCATCTGACAGGGGGGGTGGACCAGGGAGGAACAGAACAACTCGTTTAGAGAGTTGAATGTTCAGAGGCAACGTGGTGAGTCAGGCCAACATATGGTCCTGGAGGTTGTGGGGGAGGAGGAAGGGCACGGGTGAAACAGAAGGAACAGTGGAGAAGGTCTGGGCCAGGTAAGGGATGTGTGTGTGTGTGTGTGTGTGTGTGTGTGTGTGTGTGGGGGGGGGGGGGGGGGTGG
>JAODLL010028459.1:0-22500 GCA_026546735.1 Forbesichthys agassizii | reverse complement strand
GGCAAAATGGGGCAAGAGGAAGATTGATGTCAATGAGCTACATATTGGATATTGCATGAGTCTGACTGGAGTTAGCGTAGCTTAGCGATAGTTAGGGGTTTGGTTATGGATTACGGCTAATCCTTTAGCACAGGGAGCAGGCCTTAAAGGTAATTACACGCTACTATGAGATCCAGGGCCTCGCTTACACAACGCTTATTAAGATAGAGAAAAAGCTGGCTGCTCTCACTGACTGCATGGAACCCAGTGCCCGCAACAACTGGTGGTTCGTTCCGCAGTTCTCAATGCAAATAAAGCTCTTGAGGAACATGGCTCGCAATTAAGGTCTTAGGAGTGCACACGTGTTGAACAGTATTAGGTGTAGTACACTGCGACAGGATGAAATACATGCGTGCATGTACAGTGATATTCCATCTTTGTTCTCATCTATAATGAGACTAATTACAAAGTGCAGCACAGATGAGCTTCTCACCCACACAGCAGGATAATGAAGTGTCCAGTCACTGTAAATATCAATACTGGGAAACACTGCATGGTACACACTCCAGTCAAACAAGGCCAGTGACATTTAATAATTAGATTTTTTTTTTCTTAGATTCATTTTCTTCTAACGTATTCTCTTTGTCCCACTGTATTATAAATATATATATATATATATATATATCTTTCTGTCCCCATACCTAGACACTATGTCTGTCTCTGTTCTTTATCTGTACTCAGCCTTGGGAAGAGGAAGGGGAAGGGGGGGGGGCGGGTGTCATAAAGACATAAACACACACTTCCTTTTCCACAGACCAAAGCTTCAGTATCTTTAGGATCAAACTTAGATTTGCAAGTGAATGTGTGTGTCTGTCTGCTTAAACCAAATGACCAAAAAGCAATTAGGGTTATTTGTTAGAAGTAGACCACTGACCAGTCAACCCAACACAAAAGCCACACCCGTCTCCACATTACTGAACCAATGAGAAAGACCGATATCACAGGACAGACGTTTACTGTAGGGCTTATACAGCACTGTCTCTGGGAGTCATGCAAGCCACTTCACCTATGGTAGCAGACATACCGTAGATTAGACATTAGGTAGATACATCTGTCGAGAGAATTACAGACATATAGAGAGACACACACTCATGAACACACAAAACAAGTCAAACCAGTCTTAATCTGTGTGAATATTAACATCGTTAAGGTATAATGTGCATGTGGATTTGCACAAAGACAAGTGCATTCATTAATTACGTCTAATTGCTACTTTGTCTATAAAGGTTCATTAACAATTTCCTTTAACCTTTAAGGTTGTTGTGCTTGATGCTATGACCCTATCTCTGATGTGTGGCCTATTCAGCAGCTCAAAGGAAAAATCAGCCTTGGGCTAAATGAAGCCAACACTTTTAAAACACAAAAAAAGCAATTAAGATCAAGTAAGTTGAGTTAAGTCTCCATGAAGGTAACAAGTAATTTCAGAGAACATTCCCCATGAAGGGGACTCTACACATTATAGATATTGAATTAGTGTACATACATTTAAGAACATCTAAAAGTATGAAAAGTAAGGCCATTTGTGAACACTTGTGGGATCAGCTTGGGCATGCTGTTCGTGCCAGAGTGACTTGCCATCCCACAGCAGTGTGTGACCAGGCTGGTGACCTGCATGAGAAGGAGGAGCCAGGCTGTTGTGGCTGTGTATGGTTCTTACTCTACTGACACTCCCGTTAAATTGGCAGTGTGTCTTGTTTATTCAGACTTCAATCATCCAATCCACCAGACGATACCAAACAAGAGTCAACAGCAAAAAAACTGTTGCATTGCCAGGCAAGATTTGGCAAATTTTTCATGGGTGTAACCCACATACTCAGCTCTGCTGCTCATCCCACAAATGCATGTTCCCTACTGTACAAATGTAGAACTATTTAAAAGTGAAATTATCAGGCTTTCCAATGGTATAAGATGTATTGCCAAGAACCATTGTTACAACAAAGAAATAATCCACCAAACACAAATGTCATTCTTTAGTGTGTTGTTTACAAATGTCGTTATTTGTGTTATGTTTATGTTAACAAAATATTAAATATGCAACATTAATTAATCGTGTATTCCATAGATAATCCTTTTAAATGTTGTAACGTCAGTTCAGCAATGTTTCTCTGTGGAACGAAGTGTGACGTACATATAAATATAATGTACATGTCATAACATTGACACTAAAATAAATTAAGAATGAAAAATAAGAACTGCTCATCAAAATATTAATGCATCCTAAAACTCCAAAAAGTGCTGAAGAAAAAAACAAAACAGCAATCGATTCACAGAAACTGTACGCGGACGTTTATTCATTTCCTTTTCTCCATCTTTCCCACCCTGCTCTCATTTATACAAAGTCTAAATGGCTTATGAGAGCCTATAACAGCACTTTGTCAGGTCTCACCAAAAGCTCTTTAGTGAAGTTTAGAGCAGCTCTGATGTTTTCAGATCGATACCTGGCCATAACTCAAACACAAGTCAAGCACCATTACAGTTTATGGCACACAAACAAAACAAATCTCCTCCCAACACACACGCGCGCACTCCACGTTCATTTTCATGAACACAAAGTGTTTTTGATCAATACCTGGCTATAGATCAAACACCTATTTCATTTTATGACCAACCTTTCCTAAGGCCCATTTGAGAAACACACGCAGCATAGCTCATGTTTTACCTATGACTGGCACTTTGACAGCTGCCATGAAATTGATAAGAGCTCCTAAATGCAAAATGACAGTTTAAGAACCTTGTTTTTGTGCTGTAGCCTAGTCACAATATCTAATAAAAGTACAAGGCACTTTCCCCAAGAGGAAACTACAGTACTATACGTACCAGATGGAAACCAGAGACATAAAAACGCAGCAAACCAAACATGCAGCTAGAAGCACAACTCAAGATACCTTGATCCTCTCTGTGGGATAAATGACTGAAATATGTCAACAACAACAACAACAACAACAACAACAGAGAGGTACAGTAGTACTGGGAAGTGTTTGCTTTCGCTCAACTTTCCAAATACCCATAATTAAGGAAATGTCACTTTTATTAATTCCCTTCCTTCATTGGCTTCAAATATAACCGCACTTCCCCATATCACAAACAAGTCTACATGATGCACAGATATTGAACAGAAGTGACAGGCTGCCATGTTTAATTTTTTCCTACCATCGACCTGGCAGCAAGGTAGGCATCAAACGCAGACAGTATTACTACAGTAATTGCATGAATCTTTCAAAACAAACCAATATTGACATTGGCCCATAACAGCACAGGTGCAATTGTTGATAATTTAAAGAAATATCAGTTATCATATTAAATCCTAAACCTTTGAAAGGCGTGATGCTCTGCTTTTGTCAAATATTCCTCTTTAAATAATAATAATAATAATAATAATATTTACTACGTGGTACAAGAATTGGATCAGAAAACATGAATCACCCAGCCTCTAATCTCAAGCCTGGACCGCACACCTGCCTGGGCATTATTACCAGTATTTCCAGTCATCTAGGGAGGAAGGGTGAGTGTGTCTGTCGATCCTCTTCCATGAAAACAGTTATTTATCCCACAAACCACCCCTACCATCATTCCTTTCATCTCCCCGTCACTGTCAGAGGAAATCGCAACCTACGCCCAACCATTCTCCTCCACCTCCCGCCCAACATTTCATCTGTGTACATCTACTAGATCCTTCCCGTTATATCACAGCTGCTCCTTCCCCCGCCATCGTCGCATCTTTGCTCTCGCCTACTAAACATCCTCATTCCCTCAAAGTGTCTTCTCTGGCTGTGTCCTGCGCGTCAACACCTTCATGTTTCTTTCCATCTCTCTCCTTGTCCCGCTCTATGGGATGTGGCTGCGTTCATTGGGTCATTGTCCTGCCTCAGAAGCCAAGCTGACCTTTGACCTCTCTGACTAGGGTCAGTGGTCATTGCCCCGGCACTCTAAAGGCCACCCGGGGGACTGTATCTGTCACCCAACATTTTTGGGACCACACCTGTTATGCAAATATTCTTAAAACATAAACATAGTTGGAGTACAGGCAAGAGAACATTAAATATAGAGAAAGGGTCTGGCTATTTATAAAAAAAAAGATCCTGCGAGGATGTCATTTTGTTTGTGTAGTTTAGTTGCTGCTTCCCATGTTTGATAATACTATAATATAATAATCATGCAGAAAAGCCAAAAGAGAAATGCTGTATGGGCAAGTTGGGCAACATTTCTTTATATGACAGTTTCTTTTGTCCCATCCTCTCATTATTGATGCGCTAACTTAGCCACCTCAAGCATGCAAAACCATTCAGGTTGCTTACACACAAATTCAAAATAAGCATTACAACAGGTGGGTGGAAACCCCACTAGTGACATTCAGACACGCTGTTCAGATTTTATCCTGCCTTGCTCAGGTGCTGACTTGTCACACTCATGTTATGGACTACCAGAGACGACAGGTACAAGCAGATGCTCACACATGACGCTACTCATTCCATTTGTTTAGCAGTTATCTCCATCCTTATGTCTCTTGTAACCCTGCGGTTCAAACAAGCATCTCTCATGGCAGTGTTGTTCCCGCTCTCAGTGAGTTTCAAATGCAGGCTATTCAGTTACACAACCACAACCGTGAGACATCCCACAATGACAATTATCCTGCATAGCAGCAGCTGCAACCTGTGCCTGAGAACCAAGAAGAGCGTTTATGAAAATAGCTTTTCCTGCTGAAAAGGCAACTAAATGGCATCATAAAACAAACAGGGCAATTTCAAGTTTGTACCGCTTCCTCTGACTTAACAGCCTCAATTTCAAACTGAATTGCATGCACAGGTTTTATATTTATATTGTGATAGCTAGGGGTAATGTTTATGCACTTTTCCGCCCCCTGAAAATATGCTGCTGTAAAATCAAATAAAACATTATCCACATAAATGGAATATCTGCCCCATTTAGACAGTATATGTCACAGTTACAGGGACACATGCACTGATTTCCACAACACAATATGCAGGAACGCGCATATCAATCAATACAGACCTACTTATCCAGTTTACCACCTGTATGAGCCTTTGGACTTTATTTACATAATAAATTGGTCAAATTAAAATATCAATAAGAACACTTTCCATCCAGTACGTCTATTTAACTAAATATTACTTTTGAAATGTTTAAATACATGCTGTCTGTGTGTGTGAGAGTTTGCGTCTATTTTTCTGTTCCATGCTTACCTATTTACGTGTGTCTGTAAAACTGTGTTCTTGTTTTGTTTATAAGTAATCTACAGTACGCACAAACTATGTGCATGTGAATTACATTTAGTTAAAATGTTTTTGTCTTATCCAGTGTGTTTCTTTGAGTGTGCGTGTTCTTTTAGAGTGGCTATTCTTAGTGGAGGCCAAACACTAAATAGGCAAATGATACAAATCTTGCGCTTCCCCACTATAAATTATCAGCTCATTACAGTAATGCAGCCCATCTGGCAGAGAGGCAATGGGTGGGGAGGGGGGGTAGAGAGAACGATAGTGGACAATATGTGTGCACTTTTCTGCTTTTACGCTTGCCTGTGTTCTAGTGTTTTAGGTGCGTGTGTGAGACTGTATAGGAGAGGTCTGTGTGTGTGTGTGTGTGTGTGTGTGCGTGTGTGCGTGTGTGTGTGTGTGTGTGCGCGCACGTCTTCATGTTCTGCAAGACAGCCTGAAGGTAGCGGGAGAAGGACGACAGAAGCAAGCAGGGTCTGCTGTGCAGGGAAAAGAGAAAGAGTGGGATGTGTGTAAAGAGTTTTAAATCTCAAGAGAAGTGCTTTTCATTAGGATCAAATCTATCATCTGGGCTGTGCTGGGGGAAAAAACAACAGGAGAATGTGAACACACCAGGCAAGAGGAAAATACAGGCGAGCAGATGGGGGAAATAGTCAGAGGGAAAAGGGATGAGACCTAATAGCTGTAATTGAATAGTGATCTAGGGAGCTTGAGCGCATACACTGATTAATACAATTCAGATTGATTGTCTCCTAGTAACTGTGAGAACATCTTTCTGACTTTCATATTTGACTGTTAAACATGCTATCTGAGCTTCTCAGTGTGTGTGTGTGTGTGTGTGTGTGTGACTGTGTGTGTGTGCGTGTGTGTGTGTGTGAGTGTGTGACTGTGTGTGTGAGTGTGTGACTGTGTGTGTTTGAGTGCACGCTCAAGAGAGGGCTTTAAGAAGGGTAGAGAAGATGAGGGCGCCCTCTAGTGCCTGCATGCTCTTTTACCCTTTTACGGCGTTGGCCGTTCGGAGTTCCGCTTGCACTTAAAAGTAATGTAAGGATTTATCAGTTGGGTCCGAAGCGATCGCTCACATTAGCAAGTCAAGCCTGGCGTTCAATTAGCGCTGTAGCTAGCGACCGGCATTTCAGGCCGACACCCTGGCTCCTAGAAAGCCAGAGGGCCAAGTCAGCACGGCAGGAGGAAATGGTGCCGTTTCCTTGCTTAAGCCGCGCTGTAATCCCTCGCTGTTGCTCCCACCACTGACAACAGACTTCCTTTTAAGCATCTGCCTTCTCACAACTCTCTCTCTCTCTCTCTCTCTCTCTCTGTTTCAATTGTTTTATGAGGCATCTCTTGTGTCATGGAAACACAAAAGAGAAAAAGAGAGAAAGAGAGAATGAGTTGAAGGTAGAATAGGAAAGTAAAACCGTGACCAGAGCTGCTACAATACATTGACCAGAAAAAAGATACATGTTTGTTCCTCTTTTCTGCGCCTCTGTCTCCCTCTATCTGCTGATGTGTTTTACTTCCCCCCTCTTTCCCATAACTCCTCCATGTACATGTGGAAATGTATGGAAAAGCACAAAGTAGATCGACTAGAATATTTTCCTCACCTTTCCAGAAACATTAGCAGCTAGCGATTTCCCAACTTTTTCCACCACGTCCCCTAAAATGGCTTGTTTTGGGGGGTTAACAAGCTAAGGACTCTGGGGGGTTAACAAGCTAAGGACTCTGGGGGGTTAACAAGCTAAGGACTCCTTGGGGTGTTAACATGCTAAATACTCTTTATTCTAACAACAAACACACAACCATGAGTACCAATTAAAAATGATACATTTGATAAGAACATGTATGAAGAAAAAAATGAAATACAAAATCAACAGGATTGGGGCAGGTATACTGTATCAGATCTGTACCATCAGATAACCCTTTTTCCAGTTTATTAAACCATCATGCAAGGCATTCTGGGGTCTTTAGCCTCTCCAGTAGGACATATCTAACTGGATAACCTCTGAACTGCTAGCCTCTCTCTCGTTCTCGCTCTCTCACTCTCGCCCCTGTATTTCATATCTCTGTAAGGAAATATGCAATTAGCTTCCAGGCTAGGAACAAGAACAGCAAGGCGTGGTGCAGAGGGGATAATCCCTCGTTCAGGAGAGACATTCGAGAAACTCTCGGTCTCCTCTATATGAAAGAGGCACTATTAGTGGTAAAGAGGCCCCATAACTATGTCCATGGTACAGCTTGTACCATCTCCTCGGTCAGTTTTGTTACACCTTCTACTGTATATTATTAACAGCCAGCGAGCCAAATCCATAGAGTCACGTAGTTAAGAGTAGTAATGCACCGATCTGTATTTTAACAGGAGTCTACATTGGGAGACTTATCTAGCCTAACAGAAGTAAATAATAACAACAATTCAGTTAAACACATGTCAGATGGTTTTGGATGTATGCAGGCCTATAGCCAAAAGTTGCAACAGTCAGACTCAGTGTAGAGGTCGGTATACAGTCGACGGAAATTGGACCCTATCCCTGGTTACAGCTGGCAAAGTCACATCACCTTACAGTATGTGCATGTGTGGCAATAGATTAGTGTTATTAGTACAAAGTAGGGGTGTAAGAAAATATCGCTATACCTATCACAATATTATGGTTACTTATTACTTATACTTATTATTATTATGGCGATACTGTATTGATTCTGCAGAAGAAGAAGAAAAAAACTAATCTGTGCCACACATTAGCATGTGTGGCACAGATTAGAATTAGAATGTATTGCCTTGCTTAGAGTATCACAATATATCGCAATATATTGAATCATGGCCACTGTATCGTGATACATATCGTATCGCCAGATTCACACAGATACACAGCCCTAGTACAACGTAGGACAGCTGATATATTATAATAATGTACGTATTGCTGAACAGAGGGAAATCTAAAAAACATATTCCATTTGGATCCTTTCAGAACCCCTCAGCCTCCCACTGTTTTAGTACTGAATAAGTAATGAGATCCAAAATCAAACAAAAAGTTTCGTCCTCTCTTACCTGAAGGGGCCCCAGTAGAAAGCCATGAACAGACAAACACTGAGCACATAGGAAAGTTTGGAGGTCAGGTGTCAAGTGTGTATAAACTGAACAGATGTGAGTTATTGAGCAAAAGTGGGACTGCAGGCCTGGAAAACACACATGGACACACACACACATACACACAAGTGATCAAAGTTTTCATTCATTATGGAGAGGTGTATCCATACACATAAATGATTCAGAGACTAATATAGTGTGTGTGAGTGTGTGTGTGTGTGTGTGTTTTGACTTGGTCCTGACCTGCTGTCTACCATGGCAAAAATCCACCAGAGAAATAAAGGAGCCATTTTTGTGCTAAAAAAGGATCTGCCGATTGGCACGTTTCCATTCATGTATTTTGGAACTTTCAAAACAAATGTATTCTATAATTGAACATGCAAGACATCTAAAAACATCTGTAGTTAAAACAAATGCATGCAGCACTGGGAAATGTGCAGCCAACTGCCAAACATTTTCTATGTTGAATGAAAATAAATAAATCAGTCTAATACTTGGCCCTTTCACTGTGTTTAACCGCCCCTCTCCACCCCCCCCCCCACCCACCCCCCCCAGACACACACAGTAGCCTTTCATTCTCCCACCCTCGAATTAACTAACTTTAGTGGGCCCTCAAGCAGGGAGAAAACCCAGCTAATGTATTGTGTCCTCTAGACCAATCGCCGATGGATGGCTGACTACTCAATAGAACATAATGGTCAATTAGACTGCATGTACGCTAATGGTCCACATTAACTAGCTAGACTACGGAAGCAAGGGCTGGGTTAATTTGTGAAATTATGTTTTCTACCCATTGGAAAGTGTTCAGCACAGAAAGTTTGGAGAAGTGAAGTACCACAACTTAGCTCAGGTAATATTGAGTCATTAATCAACCCCCAGAGGCAGTTATTTCAACTGTTTCAGCTCCTGTTTTTGCACCTTAAAGGGTCGCAATGAAAACAAAGATACCTAGTGCAGCCTACACCCACACTGCTGTACCTGTATTTAATATTTTACACAAATATTCAGGCACGGCACAGAAAGACTAAAAGGAGAAACTACTTCCCAGAGGCAGCAACCTTAGAACGCAATGTGGTAAAAATGTTTTCTGGTTTTTCCTTATTGCCGCCCGTCGAAAGATGCTAACATTATAGTCAGGCAACTACCATCTTGGCCACACACACAAACACACACTCAGCTACTATAGGAAGCTGTACGCTCATGGCATCTTCCACAGAAATCTCCTCCACCGTAATTAATCAAAGCGTGCTCTCTTTCCTTCCGACAGTTAAGCCTGTCACACCTCCCTCTCACTCTTTCATCATCTCTCGCTTCTTAAAGAGCCACGTGACGGCCAATATGAGACCTGAGGGGGTGGCGATATGACACAGCGTCGACGGAAAACAGCAGCCGCGGTTTAAATCATAGTGACGTGTAGATTTATCACTGTTTAACTTGTCCAAAGTGTCTCCTCTAGTTGCCGCAGATCTGACTGCGCGAGTTGGTTGGTTGTCCGTGGGGAGGGACCACGTCCCAGACTAGCTCAGCTCCATTCTGCTTCAGCACGGCCTGCACAAAGATGACGATGGCCTCAGCTCTGGAACCATTTCTATCAAAAGATTTTATCATTCTGATGGACGCTCTAACACCGGCCCCTTCTGAACGGGGATATCCGTGTTCTTTAAGTTAACACTAGTGCTACTGTACCTAAGCTAGCTGTATATTATAAACTCTCAGTGTTCCTGTTCACAGTTGTACTTAAAATACTGTACCTTTCTTACCTCAAAGTGATTCCAGTGTAACTGAAAAACATATACCATCGAGTAGAGTACGACAGCATACATTACACTACAGTATACGGTCTTTATAGCCATCTAATGTATGAAGTAACCCTAAGTTAAGTCATTTCATTAGCACACAATTAGGTCTACTGCTCTTTGAATATTGACTAGTTGTCCCTAAGAAAGAGCAATAAATAATGAATAACCCCCCCCCCCACACACACACACAAATTAAAGGTGCATATGTTAGTGCACATACACATGAACACAGGCTTTAAGGCAGCCCCACATCAGTCAGAATGCACGTGATGGATGTAGCAGCAAAGTGCTTCAAACGGAGCCAAACCTGAGGGACTCGAGAGGAAAAGGTGCAAGGGGAAAAAAGAAAGGGAAACTGGTAATGAAATAAAGGCTGGTAAACATGAGCCCGACGAGGGACGAACGCCATGGCTGACGGCAAAGCTATGATAGATATGACTTAGGATTGGCCAACAGTCATACGGAGAGGGGAAATTTAGCTTGGGAGTTGATTGATAAATGCTGCAAGCGCAGGGAGCGGGAGAATGGAAGAGAGAGAGGCCTGAAAAAGGCAGAACGAGGCAGTTTGCCAGCAGGTGTAGAGTGGTTTACGCAGGCTTAGTGAACCCTCGTAGCAGGCGAGGCACAGATAGAGACGAAGGAGAAAAGAGGGAGAAGGTAAGCTTGTTTTGCGCTGGGAGACAGGGGGTCTGCCGTTAAGATGGATGGGCCCCAGCCATTGATAAGGTCAGACCTCATTTGCGCCAGACCTTTTACATTTTGTGAAACGTTGGTCTAGCCGATGGACTGTCAGTAGCGATTCGCAGCAATGAAAAATGAACGAGCTTTTGGGAAATTGTGACTCCATTGTGAAAGCACGGCGCCCCGGCGCCGCTATGCCACTGTGACTTGTCTTATACCGTATAGAAAAAAAAAAAACTATCCGAGATTCTGCCTGTTTTGCGTCTCTGCTGGGCTGTTGGATATAATCTGGCTATCCTACTGGTTACTCCTCCATGCTCTCACTGTCTCCGAAAACCATTGTCTTTGTGTCACCGTTTTTTTCTACCTCCTTTTCCCCAAACGTCGCAGGTTGTCATGCCAGTGTCTTTGTTCAAAATCTATTACCTGCTGTACCATTCCAATTGTCTCCCCTCTCTCGTGCCATCCTTCCACTATGCCCACTCCTCTTCTATTCCCACTACACTTTCCTTCACGCAAAAAAAAAAAGGAAAAGCGTAGCGGCAGAATCGGGATATTAAAAAATGAATAAAAACAGACCACCACAGTTTTCAACATATACAAATAAATAAAATGTCAATGGGGCAAATACTATAAAAGTCTGTTTACCAGATCTATTTAACCTGTCAAACAGACATTTATAGTGATGAAAATATATAGGCTGGAAAAGGTGAGAGGTGTTATTGCACATACTGTACAGTATGTTGAAGATGAAAGCATCTAGCACTGAAGATATGGTATCATGCAGGTTTAGTCAGGATAAGAAAACAGAACAAACTGGGATATAGATAGAATACATTTACTACATGAGCATAACTATGCATATTTACAGCCCTGCTGACCAAGAGGAATATTGCCTCAAAGGAATACTCATTTATGTTATTCTTGCAGACTCAATAATAAAAAATCTGTCAAATTCTTATCAAAGCCTTTCATAAAAAGGCTTCATGCAAACGCAAAAAGTATCCAACAAGATTAAGTCAAAATCACTCATTGCGTTTGAGCAGGATTTTTAATTATGAGGTTTGAACTACAACAATAGGGCTTAACGTAATTGCTGGTGTGGCCCGTATGACAAAGATCTGCCTAAACAGTAATTCATCTGCGTATGGTGGGAAAGCTTCAAGGGCCATTAATTCATGCAGTAGATGCTTATACCAGCGGAAAAAGCAAATTTCCTAGCCTGTCCAGCATGTATTTTAGATGAGCCCAGCATCTAATTTGTTTAAAAACCAGCCGATCCATGTCAGCTTTTTAATGTAAAATACAACCACTTTTGATTAAATTGGATTGTGTGCATCTGAAACAACCCTATATATCAAAGACCATAGGAATTCACTTTGTCTTCTTATTTTTTAGCGGTTGATCATTAAAGTACATAAAAACTCGACCCTCCCAGTCTCTTCAACAAGGGTTTATAACTTCAGTCCTGAGGACTGTAACTTCTTACACAGAGACACTAATCTGGATGGGCTCCAAGGAGCAGTAAAAACAGCTTCTATAAACTACCATCAGTGTTTCAGATATGCAATTCAATTGCATCTCATCAGACCAGTGGTCACTTATATGAAGGCAAAGATGTGCCTACACGATTAGCTTATTCTAGCACTCACGTACTGTAATGCATGGTCAACAGCTTTTTATTGAGCATTTAACACCGCAGACCCCAAACTGTCTGCGTACACAGTATACAATATTGTGCTTCATTTAAATAGTACAGAGGAACAGACAAGAGCAGGCATGGTTTAGCAGGGCTCTAGACTGAAATTTCAGGAGCCCAGCCAAAATTGTAGGATTACTACAGCACTAGTGTACAACACTACAGCCAAGGATTTGGGAGCACAGTCAAACTTCTATTTATTAAGGGCAAGTATAATGCGTAACTTTTTTGCAAGTATTCACCTTTTGTATTTTGGTTTTATTGTATGTTAATCTCTATATTTTGATATCTGAATGGCTTGGTTTTTGGCAGAGGAGAGATGATTAGGCCAACATTATCATGTTTGGCCTATCATAAAATATCTGTTGTAGGCCTAGATTTGCTCATGTGTGACATGGTTGGATAAGCTAAGATGTACTCTATAGATCAGGGTCGGGCAATCCTGGTCCTGGAGGGCCGGTGCCCTGCATGTTTTAGATCTCTCCCAGCTCCAACACACCTGATTCACATGAATGGGTTCATTAGCAGGCTTCCAACGACCCATTCATTTGAATCAGGTGTGTTGGAGCAGGGAGAGATCTAAAACATGCAGGGCACCGGCCCTCCAGGACCAGGGTTGCCCACCCCTGCTATAGATGTTTCCCCCACTTTATTAATGTTAGAACTTCTACAGTAGGCTAAGGTATCCGTATTTAACGTGGCTGAATATTGCAGGTAGAGGACAACCAGAAACACTAGGCTAGAATATAGGATTTACATTTTTACCCGCAGCACTATTTAGACGCTGGCTGGCCTGATCACAGTCTATCTCTAGCCATGCTAGCATACTAGCATTTGTTACTGGTTTTGCTAGTGTCTTGTCAAATAAACACTGTAAAACATAACCTGCTAGCTTTAGCTAGCAGTGATGACGAGGTAGCTAATATGGGAAAGTGTGTTTGAGACCCATGAACACAATTTTCTATGCACGACTAATGCCCAACTGTGCATATTTGCGCTGCGTATATAGTGGCTAGAAGTCACAAATGTGCCTAAATATTTTTTCATGTTCGCACAACAAGGTTTTTAGTCGCATTTGCGAGTGAAATGGTCACACTGTAGAGCCCTGCTTACCGTGGGACTGTCATCAATAAAACCCACATTAAAATACAGGTTCACTACCAGCTCTCATCAGACGTTGACCAAACAGCGGCAACAGCACAAAGCAAGGCACTATTCACTGAAAGGGACCATAGCAGCACTGGCCAACAGGAGGTAATGAGAAGGTCAACTGGGGCTGAGATCTCCAGTGTCGTCCTAGATGGTATGTCGAGCTAGGTAGCAGAAAGGTAGCGCGGTGCAAGCCCAAAATCCCCATAGGCTCTAAGCTGCAGACAGACTGCGTGACTGAGGCTGATACAGATGTTGGTCTAATTGACATAGCAGGCCAAGGCCGGTGCGCGTCTGCGCTGCCTGGCCTGGCCATGTTTACATTGGAGCTCGCTCACATTACATTAGTCATTAGGGGCGCGAGCAAGAATCAAATCGAGCGAGACGGCAGCGTCAGGGATCCATGCAAGCATCATGTTGTTCCACCCTATACCCCCCCAACCCCTCATTCTGTCTTTGTTAAAAAGCCCGTTTGTGAAGGGTGCCAAGACAGGAAAATAACGTCTCAGTGTTTGACATTTGGGGTTCTCTCTGTAGAGCATGAATCACCACACACCTGTGGAACACACAGGTTTACACGCCATTAAACAAACCGCAGAACGTTCGCTGACGCCCACTAAGGTCAATTTTACCACCATGTCTAGGTAGTTATAGAAAGCCCAAATAAAGTAACTGGTTGGTCAAGCAAAATGAATGAGGCCTTATCAGACAGAAAGCCAAGCAAAGCTCTGTGTGGCATTACTCAGTTCTACCCCCTGAACCCTGGTACTTAACTCACACACATCAGATAAAGCATTGTATTAAATGTCAGCGGGAGCACTTGGAAAGCAAATGTGAATGATATCCAAAAAACCACTGCCATCTAGTTAAGCACATAAGGTTTTTCAACATGGCACCCTGTGAAGCTAATAGCGCAGGCTAAGCCTTGGTAATGGCAGACGCGCTTCTAGGCTAAGTTCCAACCCTCTAAGCTTTCCATGTCAAATAAAATCAATGTGAGCTATATTCTACCCATGTAAACGTGTAATTATCTGTGTTCTATCATTACGGTTTTAGACTAACTGCAGCTAAAACCAAGCAAGACAATAAAGTTTCCAGTTGGAGTTTGAAATGCTTTGAGCTAGCTTTAACAACTAGCAGAAGGTTGCCAGAGAAGGAAAAATGTTCACAGCCAGTCAGGATCACTGCCACTTATGCAGCATCTCGCTGCGTTTTGTGGGCAATCTCTTTTATTGCAGGGATGACATAATTCACCCAACTTTCATGCAGCGTTTATAATTCTGTCACCCTGGCATGCTGTAGCTGACCCTGACTGCTACCCTATCAGGCAGACACCTCTTGAGGTGAAATCAATAACGAGTGCTGAGGATGGAGCGTGTTTGTCACTGTGTCCCTGGACTGTCAGTCATAGGGATCCATCTCAACTGTCTGCTGTAGCCACTTTAGCCAGATGTTGGGCTGGCAATGAGCAAGGCAGACGAGGTGTCAGATATATTCAGATTACCATAATGCTTATTAAGAACCATTAACCATAAATAATTGACAAGAGTGCTGGGGGACATATGCATTCAATTTGACAAGTTAGATGGAACGGGCTTTTTGATAATACTGTACTGTACATGCTACATGAGTGATACCGTTATTGTTTGAGTTATTAAAAATGTGCTACATAATTAGGGGGCATTGTTCAATAAAATAGAACTACACAATGAAGGGCAACCTTTGCCATGTCTATCTTTTCAACGTTTTATCCTATAATAGTGGTGCTTCCAGAGAAAAGCCCAGTGCTTTTCCTGTAGCATCGCGCACAAATGCGCACTTTAAAAAAAAAAAATTAGAATAAAGAAGAAAAGAACAGCGTTAAATAGAAATGGAAATAACAACCTGTAACTTCCGGTTAGCAACTCAAACAAATACTTGAATCTAGAGGATCATGTTTGTTTCTGTTGACCTTGTAGTGGATATAGCTAAACCAGCTATACACACACTTCTTGCTTGGCATGCATTAGGCGGCCGTATGCATACAGTGGATGTATACAAACTGGAAATGTGCAATTACACAGAAATTAAGCACTATAGAAGGTGACATTTTATCTTCAAACATTGAAGAATAGAATCACGCTAGGGCCCAAATGTTGCCCACACACACACACACACACACACACACACACACACACAACCCAAACAGCACTTGGCATACTGTGTAACATATGGTCTTTATTTGATGCATTTTCTGAATGTGTGTGCCGCCTGTTCACAACCCAATTGTATTTGAGAGAAACAAACAGAATGGGCCAGATGAATCAAGCAGCACTCGCACATAATACAAAACTACTACCGCCATCACCATTAGGAGGGGTCTGTTAAGTGAAACAAGGCTGGAAATTATGAAAAACAATTGTTAATCAAACAGGGCATTTGAGGTTTGACCTAATGGATGAGGCGACTGAGCATATGCCAATGAATGTACATACTGTACATTCAATTTACTGTTAAATGTTGCCGCCCTATGATAATTACCATTAGGATGTCATGTTTCAGAATGGGCTGCAATCTGTTCTCCCTCCCTCCCTCTCTCCCTCTCTCTCTCTCTCTGCTCATTGACTTAATGGATTTTTTCATCTGCATTTAGCACAGTGCAACATACACTGAATAGTAAGATGCAAGAACCTCAGTAAGAGTGATAATCTACTGAGTGGGGAAATGTATTAAATATTTTTACTTATATACAGGCTTAATCTCATTCTTACCCATGGACCGTCTGTGGAACACACCAGCTCCAAACACTGCTTGGTGGTACAATAGTCTACCCTGCTGTTATACGTACTGTATTCTCACTACAATGTTCCACTCCAACACAATGTTTTTTTTACCCCCATCCGCATTCATTGAGAGGTGTCTGACAGTGAGTGAGTGAGTGCACATTATGGATATTTGCATTCGCCTGCATTCGCCTGACTCGCCGACACCTACAATTGTACTCAGAGGAACGGAGAAATAGGTGTCGATAAAAATGGTGCGCCGTGCGAAAACGGGGACACGTTCGGCTCCAGTCAAATCAGCTCCTTTGTTGAACACCTGTGGCACAGCACGGTCACAAACACAGGATTGACATTTTGAGCAGTGAATGAACCCCTGGGCTCCAAGGTCACAGATGAACACACTTGCATTTACAGCTGGGCAAATGAAGAGGTACAGTATGTCTACATAAGTGCTGGAAATGAACTAATCTTTGAGTGTGTGTGTGTTGTGCACGGATGCACTTGATTATCTCCAACGCACAGGGCTTCCACTGCCAACACAGGCCATTTCACAGGAGAGCTACAATTTCCGTCCCATAAACTGTGTTGAGATTGCGAATGGAAATATTGACTATGTCCCACTGCCCTGAAGCAAACAATAAACAGGAAAAACTGCTAGCTTGTATTTACCTGCACTCTCCAGGGCACAACAAGGCACTGTCTCCAGCTGTTTTGGTAGGCTAACCCTATATTGCTAACTATGTCTGTTAGTGTGTGTGGGTGTGCGTACTCGTGCGCACCTCGTGAATGCATATTGAAGGCTCCCATGGGGTCTAATGTAGACTAATAAGAAAGAAAGGTAATGTTGACCTAGTAATAGCAGGTTTCCTGCCAAGGCCTGAAAAGCCGCTTTGTGCAACACTGCGTCCTTTTAAGGCAAAACGCTAGGAAGTAGTGGAGTAATGCCTAAGAAAATGTCAGCTCACTCAAGGCATATGTTTGATATACAGACTAAACCATTTGATTTATATTTGCCACATACAGTACAGTGCATGTTAAATAATTACCATTGTGACCCATTCACACACACAATATCATATGCTGCAAATACTTGCGTATTGTCAATGTGTTGTGTGACGTGTTTGTGTTCACTATAGATAACAAAATAAACAACAGTATGAAAACTGTTGTTTGTTGTAAAACATTCTGATGACAAACCCGCAAAAAAGCATAAAGATTTTTAATTAATTACACATTTGCTGTCTTTACTTAAAACGCCAATATGACCTCATTCTGTAGACTGTTACAAACATTTAAATGGCATGTTCTGTGCTTCTTTTATCAATCCTCTCAAAGGACTAATTATAATACAGGTGAGGCAGTAAATTGACTTGCTAACAAGCCAATGAGCCAAATTCACCAAGTCATTACCACAGTAGCTCCTCAAAGCCCACGTCCATTAGCATTTGGATTTATTTGGCGATTAAACTGTTTCAAACTGAAGTTGGATGAAATGTGAATGCAAAAATGGCATAATCACAGTTGTCTAACAACATTGATCAAGCAGTGTGTCTAATTTTCAGAAGTGTGTCACGTTCTGCTCACATGTTCACTAATGTCAATTAATGTCGCTACTAATGTCAAATTTTCGTCGGGTTTCCTGGTTTTTCTCTATGAAGGATTTAGTCCACTTTATAGAAAATACCAATATATATCGTGTATTGGTATTCAACCTAAATATATCAGGATATTATTTTTGGTCCATATCGCCCAGCCCTAATAGGGACTGACCACAACCACATAACCACAAAAGCATAAAGGTCAAAAAGATACAGGTGTAATTAAAATCAATAGCAAGCCATGGACAGTACATGTTGGCCTGAACACTTCCTTTCACGAGTGAGAAGAAGCTGGAGATGAATGTGTCAAGGGAACACTAACAGCAGTCCTTGGTATTTGAAGGCTGAATGAGGGCAATGTACAGTAGCAGAGTGAGTTCAGTGTGTATTGAGCTTGAGGGAAAAACACTACACAATGTTTTTTCACCTGCATATTTTTCCTCACACAGCGTATCTAACCTTCAGCTTCGAACGGCCTTGAAATAACGTGGAAATTCATTTGATAGAGCTCCTACTAGATAAAGCCAAAGCAATAGCACGACCATAGCTGTTACCTGGACTGAGTTATTGATCAAAAACTGCAGACAGTCTAACCTAGTTTTAATATAGCAAACCATACGTGCATAAACCTCTCTCTTTACAAGGAAATATATCTAAAAACAAATGCACAGCCACGTGAACACATAAAGAAGCCCCATGTGCACATGCAAACACAAAAACAGGCCCCGGAGTCTCTCATTATCGTGTCCGAGTGCCGGGCATATAATTGAGGGCTTACTATACGCTCGCCTTCTGCTAAGCCATGTTATCTGACAGTGCCACACACAGCTCTCACAAGCTTGCCCTCCGCTGGTACCCATCTGATTAGGGGCATTCTGTAAATTAAGCTTTACAGGAGGGACAGATCACAGCAGCAGGAGAGAGGAGAGGAAGGAGAAATATTACAATATGCCGAGAGGAAGCTACGTGGTCGACAGGCCAGCATACCAAACGGGAATAACGAGACGGAAACCCGGGAGAGGGGAAGATTATGATGTGACGAGGGGAAAAGGAAGAACACCTCGGTAACCGCAAGCTTACGTCAAGCTTAGACGTGTAACAGAAAAACTTCCATACACTGCATTCATTTATTGTTCACCTATTCCCATAAAGAACAATCACTGATTTTGAAGCTTCTCTGGACTGGTAAGGCTTTGGGCTGATTTCTTGAATTAATTAGCGCTTTGGCCAATGGCATTTCAGTCTGCTGGGTTACTTTAATTTGTATTTACATTAAATGCAAATGTGTCCATATGAATACTGTATTATTTATAGCTAATCTAGCACCTATCTAAAGGTGTGCACTACAAAACGTATTGTAGAACAGTAATGCTATAGGAAGAACCTCAGGAACCTATAGACTAGATATTGGCATTGCTGTGAGTTACGTCACTTACAAGTGGGGCATCAGCCTGCAGACCACAGAGTCATGATGGCAGTGACATACAGCGCGCCCGCAAACACACACACACACACACACACACACACACACACACGTTATTGATCATGCAATGATAGGGGATAGGCATTACTGTTTGACACCCTGGCTGTTAGCCAAAGCTTCTGCTAAGACGTTTATGAGACACAAAGTGAGCGGTTTGACAGTTGCTGACGTCCACATTTTCTTTTGTATTCATGAACATTAGCCTTTGACTGAATGATGCACAATGCTTTTGTCAAACAACTGAGCGAGAGGACAGGACATTATATCAAGAGAGAAGAAGAGAGAGAGGGCTGTCGACCGACTGGAAGAATTCAGCAAGTCAAAGCAATTTCCTTCAACAAAGAACATTTCTGAAGAGGGATGAATGGATCACAATGAAAAATGGCCTCCGAGCCCAAATAGATTTTACATTTAGATACTTCAGTAACCTTTATGTAAGCGTAGGGATCCTATGGAGATAAAGGCAGGGGGGTGTTGTGTTGGGCAGCGGCCACCGAAGTGAAATAAACCGGGTAAAAGGCAGGAGGTAAATGACAGGTCAAAGGTTACAGCAAGCTGGAGGAAATGACATCAGCAGGAAGTATGAATAAACAGTGGGGGATAATAACACAACACAAACGCTGACCTTGCAATGGATTAGCACTAGTGTAATCTCTCTAAAAAATTTTTAAAATGAGGGCTGGGTTGACCTTCATAAAAAGTTGAGTTACAAGTTGCCAGATGATTATAATCATAAAGCCATATTTTAAAACTTTTGTTAAACCAATGATATTGCATGTTTATATTAATTTTTTATTACTAAGTGTAAACATACATTAAAAAAAAGTACAGACGATCACATTACAGATACATCAGGAGTTTGTTTTTGGCACTTTTGGGGGGGGGCAAATGTTAGCAGGATGACTCAATATGAAGGTAAGGAATCTAAGAATTTAACAAATGCTTAAATTTGCTATGATGGCGATCCAAAGCAAATAACACAATGCAATAAAAACAAATCACTGAATACATAACAATGGAAATATTACAAAAAAACAATTGCAAATTAATGACATAGGAAACAGATTTGGTCCCTGCAGGTTATGCTTCCATCTGTTTTCAGTTTCTTCTGTGTGATAATGTATATACTACCAGTGGTACACTTTTGTGAAACTCTGGAAAACCTGGGAAAAAACTGGTACGAAAGAAAAACAAACTGTAAAGAAACTGATAAGAATCTAATTACTGACTACATTGGATTGTAAATGTTCTGAAGCTCATAGAAACCACTACTTTAACTACTTTAACGTTTTGTTGTAATCTTCAGTGGCCCAATCTGAACACACCAGTGCTATCAGACCTATGTGCAAAGGAGTGGAAGCAGATGTAGCCGAAGATGAATGAAGGGTGATGATATGAGAAGGCATTAAATGCAATCTTCTGCACACTGAGCCAGCCAGAGCTAACTTTAAAACACAGCAGGGCACCTTCACTATTAAACACCCTACACAGCCTGACCGCCAACACACATCAACACTTCCGTAACCTAGAGGACAGCTCCATTTGCACCTGAGAAACCAGTCGAGGTGGTGGTTGGGAGGGGGTGGATGGGCGAGAGGAGATAATTCAAAAGAAAATAATAGGGAAAACAACAAAGTCAGTGAGGGCCATTATGGCAATAGCCATCATTTTACACCTGTCCGCTGTCTTATATAGGTGCTATTCAGTGGCAATGGTTGTATTGTTGCCTCTAGAGAAATTCTCCTCATACCTAGGCACATGTGTGCACACACACACACACACACGGCCCTTTGTATGGACCAACCAAGAAAATGCACCGTCCCTTTCGTTAAAAGAAAACATCACAGCCAGTAATAACAGCAACATGGTCTACACACACTTACATAGCGTTGTGTTATTGAGTCCCATGGGTACACTTAGAACATGCTGTTATTAGGAACTACAGGGCAGATGAGCGGCAGAAGGATGGGGGACAGAGAGAGAGAGAGAGAGAGAGAGAGAGAGAGAGAGAGAGAGAAAACAAATGGACCTTTTACATCAAAACTTTATAAACGCACATGGGGCCTATTGCTGCAAAAGCTATACTGTCTTGAGCAAAAGTATGTTACGCTCATGCAGCACCTCCTGCGACCATACACACGCATACAATATACACGCACGCACGCAGAGTATAATCTCCTTGGCCTTCCCCTCCACAGACCTAAGCCTAAAATAGCGGAGGTTTTAACATCTTTTCCAAAAGTTAGGCAAAGTATGTGCACTGAAATATGATAGTGTGGGTGAGAGAAGATATGAAAGTATATCTCCCACAGTGTGTGTGTGCGCGCACGTACGCGTGTAAAAAGATGGTAGACAGTGTAAAGCCATGGCCCTCACAGCTTAAGCCCCTTTGCTTTTCTTCTCTATAAGGCAAACAGTGGATGGACTACAGGGCTTAGTTGAAATGGAGGAGGAGGAGGAGAGGACAATATATGGAAACTAATTCAATTTCAGCCCTTTTTATACAGCCTCCAAAATCTGCAAATACCAGCATCGGCTGATACAGAGAAATGGAAATCTGGACTTATAGATGTGGCTGCACACTGATGCCGGCCATCTGCACATTAGATGCCTATACTCCACTTCAATTGAGTGGCGTCTGTCTTCATAGGTGCCAGTCTAATCTCTGCTCTCTAAGCCATTCAGCTGGCCCGTTACATATCACGCCACTATTGAGAGCATGACGCAGGTCTTGTAAACAGCATATTTCATTTAGCTACCCTGAATAAGCTTTTATTGCATTTCTACTAGAAGCAATCTTTGGATATGCATCATTCAGAATATGCACGTTAACATGAATTATGGTATGGTGTGTAACGCATATACAGTATCTCACAAAAGCGAGTACACCCCTCACATATTTGCAAATATGTGAGCATATCTTTTCATGTGACAACAATGAAGAAATGACACGTTTCTGCAATGTAAAGTAGTGATT